>BSBK01004284.1:405000-617937 GCA_027943335.1 Chamaecyparis obtusa
TACTATACATCAAAGTTACATTGATATGACACTCTATTTATTGGAGGACCTATTACAGTCATATACCTATATTTCTTAGTCAGAGAATATCCCTTTACATTTTTTTTAGAGACACCATTAGACTCTCTCAGGGCCCTCCAGTTCTACCGCCCTATAGAACACCATTATCTCATGCATCTCATAGTTCACAAAAATCTTTTGGCAAGTGGTTTTTTGGGGCACTAGGGATCTCTCGAGAGTTGTAATTCATGGAAACACTTATGCTGGAGTTGTTAGGAATTGTCCCAAGAGATAATTGAGAGGGGGGGAGGGGGGTGAATCAATTATCTACAAGATTCAATTCTTTATTCAATTAAGTACATAAGAACATTAATCATAAATACAATATGAGAACACTTAACACAACATGACAATTTTGGTTACAGGGAAACCCAAATAGGTAAAAACCCTAGTGGGAATCAACACCCACTATAAACTGCACTAGAGTATTATGATCCATATTATAAGATCTTACAACCCTATTAGGAGTTGATCTTTACAATGCATTAAGTACATTGACCTAGTTAGGGGTCAGACCCTATTAGGACTCTTTTACAATTAACCCTCTTAGGGGTGAGGACACACTGTCTAAGAGAATACTGCTTAAAGGGGTGAAGTCTACAACCCTCTATTTAATAGATACACATTATATCTCGATCTTGGTGAACTGTGTGTAGACCTATTGTCTTGATCAGTTCCAATGAATAGCATATACTCTCTATTTTTTCACATAGACCTTATGCTCTGCTCTTATCTTTCAACTATTTTCCATACTTAGCATTCACAAATGACTGCCTATAAATATATTTCCTCTAAATGATATAATCAAGTTGGCCTATTAGAACCATCTTGAAATCATATTATAGAAATAATACAATGCTCCAATAACATCTCAGTCAGCTCTACTAAGAACACAACACAAATTAGGACCACCTAACTCCATATGAGTAGACGTGTCACTTCACACCGTCAGCTCCACCAAATCAACTGATACTTTCTTCTCCTACTAAATTATGCATGCTCTCTTAACCAAATATACTTAACTCTTCTCCAAATACTGTTCCAAGATCATATATCAAAATGATAAGCATAACTACTACAACAATATAAACACTATTGGCTCTACTAGATAAACTCAGGAAACTATGACTGTCAACTAGAGATTTCATAACTAAACCTATACTACATATCTGACTCTGCATCCATCACCATAGCATCACACATATGTCTACTACATAAATATAAATGTGCTATGCTTCCTCACAACCATGTTGTAAATCTCATATAGAACTCTTCCTAGGACCTTTCAGGAACACTCACTGATACAAACTACTGTATTACTGTCTTCACTTACAATCAAACTTTGCATCTATGATATCATGTTGATAACATATCTAGGAAACATATACTCACAACTCTCTCCATCAAGATTCGACGCATGCTACTTACCATATGTTGTCATCAATGACAAACATACAATCAACTTTCTGGCTCGCTGGAAAATCTCCAACAATCTCCACCTTTGGCATTGACATAAACAAATGAAATGAAAAACACCACCAATCCAAATTTACAATCATTTTATAATATTCTCCATTTCCTCAACAAAACTCCCCCAAGGATGAATCCACCATCTCTTGATATTTTGTTTCTTCTTGCTAAGTACTTACTCCCCCTTGTTGCAACTCTTTTATAACATTCTTCATTTCCTCATCAAAACTTCGTTAAGGACAAATCATCCATCTACTGCTGAATGCTTTGAATATCAACTACTGTATTACTTACTATTTTTTTTTCATGACTATATAATTACTCCCCCTTTGACTATTGGAAAAATGACTATACTATTGTATATGACTAGATATAGTGTTTTCATTATGGCAACAAAGTCATAAAGAGTTTTGGAGTCAGCGTACATTATCATAAGGTCAGAATATTGCTAAGTATAGAAGATTGGCTAGTTAGCAGAGCACCAATACATTAGAGCATCGACGCACGTGTGTATGATCAAGTTATGGTATGCACCCTTGAAGCTAATATGGTAAGTGTGTATTCATGCTAAGTCTAAGAGACCATGATCAGATGAGACAATTTGATGAAGATATAGTCAGTTGAAGTGGTATAGATAGTGAACACTAGAATAGAATAGAGTATGAAACCATCTGTTACTATTTTGATTAGCAGTTGTAATAATGTTTTGTAAAGGCTATGCACCTATTGTAATTAGGTTGGTTGCAGACATGTAAACATCTTTGTTTGTAAACATGCTTGATCCAATTCACTTGGAAGCATTGAATGTAATCAGTTATAGGCTGACCTAGTTATTTGTTTTGTTAACACATATAAATATAAGATGTGCCTTTGTATTTAAGGATGAATGTGGAGATAGAAATAAGAGAAGTAGATTAGAGACATGCGAAGTGAAGATAGAATGAGTTAGAGATTTACAAGGAGCTAAAGCATCAATGCCAAAAAGGAATTGATTAGACAAGCAGTGTCATAGCAATAGTTTATCCAATAGATATAGTGTGTATCTGAGTTCAGAAGGTTGTAGCCTTCACCACTTGAGTAGTGACCTCTAGGATAGTGTGTCCCCACCCCTAACAAGGTTATTGTAAAAGAATCCTAATAGGGTCCAACCTTTGATCAGGTCTCTGTACTAAAGGCATTGTAAAGAACAACTCCTAACAGGGTTGCAGATCTTCTAACAAGGATCATAAGACACTAGTGCAATTCTTAATGGGTGTCAACTCCCACTGGGGTTTTTACCTATTTGGGTTTTCCTGTAACCATATTGGTGTTATGTGTTGTGAGTGTTTATCTTGTTTACATTGAATTTTATTTAAGTACTTAAGAAATCAAGTTAAGTTTCAAGAGTAAAGTAAAAAGATTAAAATATAGTGAACACTGATTCACCCCCTCTCTTAGTGTTTCCATTTGTAACAATTGGTATCAGAGCTCTGGTCCTCTAAAGTAAAGTTTAACCACAAATATAGTGAACACTGATTCACCCCCCCTCTTAGTGTTTCCATTTGTAACAATTGGTATCAGAGCTCTGGTCCTCTAAAGTAAAGTTTAACCACTTGAGGAGATCAATGGGTTCAAAAGAAGAAAAGAATCTGAAGAAGAATGTTATGACAGCTCTTGAAGACCTTGACAAATCTGAGAAAGAAGTTGAAGAACTAAAATTGAAACTCAGTGGTGCACAAGTTTTCATCAAGAAGCTAAGAAAAGATTTCAAAGATTGTTCAAACAGTGATTTAGGGAAGATGGTTAAGAAGCTTAATGAAGAGAACACATCTCTAAAAGATCAAACTAAAGAATTAGATGAAAAGATAACTTACAATCAAGAATTTTATGATGAACAGATCAAAGAGAACCTTCAACTGAATGAAGAATTGAGGCAAGCAAACATGGAGATCTTGGAGCTAAGAAACAACAAAGAAAATTTAGAATCTGAGTTGAAAGAGGCAAAGAATCACATTGAGAAATTACACACCAATTATAATTTGATAGAATCAAATTTATATGTACAGAAGCTTAAAGGAGATACCATCTGTGTTGGATTCAATGAAGCACAAAATTAGATTGATGACATGCAAGAAAGGATGAAAGCACTAGAAGACACTACAAATGCTAAGGAGACAGGAAATTTGACTAAAGAGAATGTTGAACCATCTAAGGATGAGCACAAGCAAGTAGACCGAACTTGTTATGCATGCAACAAGAATGGACATATAGCAAGGAATTGTAAAAGAGGTAAGACCTTTCAATGGTTATTGTTATTCATGAAATACATTTGTTCATATAGCTATGAATTGTAGAACAAGTCAGAAGAATAAGACTCATCAAAATAAGAGAAATTATAATCAACCAAATACAAAAAGTTCTCAGAGTATTATATGTCAGATATGTAATTATAATAATGGTCACTTAGCTAGACAGTGTAAAATGGTAACCCATATCAATGTGCCGAGGAATTTAAGGCCTCCAGTTATTTGTCACTCTTGTAAAAAGGTTGGACACATCTCAAGGTTTTGTAGATAAAAAAAGAAAATTCAAGAAAGCCCCACAAAGACATAAGTATCAATATTGAATGAAGAAGGAGAAGTCAAGTTTTTGAAAGCTTCAAAAGATGTGAGCATGATTTGGTCAGAGGGAAAGAAGGATAAGGTTGATGAGTATGTATTGGATGCATCCACAATGGATGCACCCTCTACATCTGGATAAATGACCCACATGGTCATAAGAGGAGCTAATTTATCTCTAGACCCCTGTGTAGCTAGTATACTCACCCTTAAAGTATGCACCTTTGGATTTAACATTTTGGAGACTATTTGATGCTATGTGTAAGAGTGCACTGCCTGATCGATTGTAGGATGATAGTTGGAAATTATCAGTTGAATTCTACTTTACATGGCAAGAATTAATGGAAAAAATTTCACTTTATAGTCTACAGAAACTTACATATCATTCATTGCATTCAAGTTTGAGAAATTGGAAACCACAAGAGCCCTATCAGTTGAATTTTGAAGTGTTGAGCATGATTTACCAGTGAATAAGTGTGATTGATTAGTACAAAGCACTAGTCCCACATGATGATTCAAAAGTCTTTGGAATCCAATTTGAAGCATTAATCAAGTAAGCCATGGATACACTAGTTGTGTTTGATGTTTCTAAGAGAAAGAGATACATTTTTAAGAGGCACCCTTTTCAGTCAACCCTTGATGACCTAGAAGGTGTATTTTCAAGAACCCCTGTGGGCATAATGCATGTAGAAAATATTCATGTGTACATATATTGTAAGAAGGAACTAGTTGGACTTGATAGGAGATGGTCACACCTTGAGTCCATGATGAAACTAGACAGAACATTCCTAGATGAGTTTGCACATCTGGAAGACCATCCCATTGTTGAGTATTATACGATATATGAATTTTATGAATCTTAGTCGATCAAGATCTTGTTAAGAAGAATCCATGATGACCTATTTTGGATAGGTGAATTCCTAGTAAGAATCATATGAGATCTTATTCATGAGATGACAAGCTTTCTAGGATAGGCATCATTCTTCCAGTGGGAAAAGATGTAAGGAAATTAGTTGAACATGCATGTAAGTCCAGAAGTGATAGGTGCAGTATGAAAATTGAGCCTATTAAAGAGAAAGACGTCAAGTTGATGTCTATGATACTAGGTTACAGGTTTCAGCACACCAACAGGGTGAATAGTGTGTCCATAGCCACTATTCTCACAGCAATCAGAATTGTTAAGGAAAATGGAGAGTTCAATTTTTGCAAGATCTTACATGCATAATTGATTGATAACATTAAAGCCATTAAGCATGATAAGACCAAAATATTCAGGTTTGGGTCTTTAATCATTTACATGTACTTCCATATACTTGGAAAGGTTTCAGATTTATACTTAGACAAAAGTATACCTAAAATGCCTCAAATATATCTTAAGGCATCTACTTAGAGCACTTTGAAGGATTATATGGAGTTTGAACTGAAGACATTTAGGATCAAAATGTAGATGAGGTATAGCATACTAGAGAGTATTGTTGAGAAATACAAAGACAACATTTTCTTTATGGTGGAAACTAACATAACATGCATGGAAGCCGCTGAGCCTAAAACAAAGTGGATCCATCCACTTGGTTATGAGGTAGAAGAACCAATCCTAGAAGCATATGCACAAGTATTACTATCAACATCTAAGGACCCTAATGAACCTAGGTGGGTTACTTATGAAGAAAAGACAAGGGAAGTTGATGCAGTTTTGAACATCGCAACAACTAAGAGGAAAGCCTCTAAGATTACATCTGAGATACTCAAAATTCATGGTGTAACACAGGAAGACCTAGACAAAGAAAGAGAAAAAAAGATAGCATTGGAAATTGAGAGTGCATCCATAGGGGAAGATAAGAAAGATGATCCTAAAATGAAGAAAATCAAGACTAAGAAGACATATGATCCAAAGAATAAATAGGGTAAAATAGATGTTATCCCTCCTACGCCCAAAGAGATAATTGATCTAGATACCACATCACCTCCAGAATACAAAAGCATGCCAAAAAGGAAGAAGGAAACCAACACAAGTTAGCCATCCTTGCGGGCAACTAGAAGTAAGAAAAAGAATGCTCAAGCACCTCCTGAGGTAGGTTTCAGACCTAGTCCTTAGGTTCTGAGAACAAAGATTATTGATGAAGGTAGAATAGATCAGATAGGAAAGTTTTATGAGAAGTAAAGTGAAATTGATAAATTAGAGATTCATGGCCTAATCATAAAACATATGATTAAGTTCAAAAAAATAGTCTTGGAACTTAAGATAGTCATTTTGGACAGTGTTTGGAATATCTTAGAATCCTTAAAGAAACAGGCTATTGAAGAATATCTTAGAATAAGGGAAAAGATTCTAGATCAAAGCCTCCTTTTATGTTCTTTAGAAGAGAAAACATTATTGTTAGATTTGGTGAAGCTGCACCTCAGAACAAAGTTGAGAACTCTACACATAATGGATAAGATCTTTGAGTTGGTAGCTAAAGAGACAAAAATATTTTGAGAAAGTCTTTCTAGATAGGCACATGTACCCACCTACTACACCCACAACTCAAGTGCCCTCTAAGGAAGCCAAGGAGTTAGAGACCACCAATGTACTAGTAATAGGTCCTCAACATTCAACACCTTCAGTGGCAGTGAAGTCTACGTCCATGACTGAGACACAAAATGATGACACAATCATCATTTATAATGTAGAGATAGCCCTGGTGGCCATAGATAAAGACATGGATAAGTTTGAAGAAGATTTTGTGAGCACACATGAGGCTGAAATTCTATGCAGTGACAATTCACCTAAGCTACAAGAAGTGTTAATAGAGGATCTAATAGGTGAAGAAGAAGAAAAGGAGACAAAAAAAGAGATAGAAAATGAAAAAGAAAAGGTAGAAGAGGAGAAAAGAGAAGAAGAGGTAAAAAGAAGTGAACCAACAGATGAACCATATGTTGAAATTCCTATGAAGATAAAGCAAGAAATGATGGAAAACACTCCCTTACCCTCAGCATCATTGTTGTCAAGTTTGACACTAGACACCACAAGCTTGGACTCTTGGGGAGAAGAAGACCTGATTAAGATCAGTGTCCTTGCTATGGAGAAAAAAAAAGAGAAGGAAGTGATGAGGAACCCTCTGTTTGTTGAATCAATCAACATTCTGAATAGCTTGCTACCTTTAGACAAGAAAGTGTCTATGGTTCATTTAGTTGATGATGTTAGTGCTATATTGACAAACTTAAAAGAAAACTTTTCTAGGTTGGAAGAATCTGCATCTCCAGTTGTAGAAGGAAAATATATGAATAATAGATTGAGTGAACTAATTGGAAACTTTACACTTGACCTTAGTTCATTGATGATCGATCAAGAATCCTTGAAGGATTTTACAACTAAGGGAAGGAAGATCATTGCTAATTGTATTAACCAGGATAAGCTAACTAGTTTTCACTACAAGAAAATCTAGGAGGCAGAAGCAATGATAGACAATGTAAGGAAATCAGTGGAAGATCCCTTCACCGATGTGAATATGAGAAATAATGTGTACCAAGTGTAGATAGACAAAATAGAAAATGCTAAGAAGGATATGTCTAAGATAAGGGCAAGGCAAATACAACTCAAGAATGCTCTTGCACCCTCTCTAGATATACTTAATCAAGACATCAAGGAGATTGATGCCACTATGGTGACATATGATTAAGGTCTGAGTACAGACTTGGAAAAGATGGAGAAGCTGACATATGACTTATGTGCCCATCTATAGATTGTCAATGCACTGATAGCATTTTGGAAACAAGAGATCATGAACTTGCAGATTCCATATCCAAATGTACTTTCTTTGTAAGTACTTGTAGATACACTTTTTTGAGCACCTTTGTCATTAATTTGAAAGGGGGAGTATTGTATGTAGTATATGGAGTATTATATATGATGTAAAGAAGAAGTATAGTATAGATTATAAGGGAGATATAAGTTAGAGTATATACTAAATAATTTTGCATAAGGGTACAATTAAGTAACTTCACCATATTCCTTTGTTGCCATTAATAACAAAGGGGGAGATTGTTGGAAGGTTGACTATATTGTTGTATATGACTAGCTATAGTGTTTTCATTATGGAAACAAAGTCATATAGATTTTTGGAGTCAGTACACATTATCATAAGGTCAGAATATGGCTAAGTATAGAAGACTGGATAGTTAGCAGAGCACCAGTAGATCAAAGCATCAATGCATGTGCGTATGATTGAGTTATGGTCTACACCCTTGAAGATAATATGGTAAGTGTGTATTCATGCTAAGTCTAAGAGCACATGATTAGATGAGATAGTATGATGAAGATACATTCAGTTGAAGTGGTATAGACAGTGAATGCCAGAACATAACAAAGTATGTAGCTGGCTATTACTATTTTTATTAGTGGTTATAATAATATTTTTTAAAGGCTATGTACCTATTGTAATTAGATTTTAGACATGTAAACATATATTTTTGTAAACATGCTTGAGCCAATTCACTTGGAAGCATTGTATATAATCAGTTATAGGCTGACCTAGTTGTTTGTTTTCTTAGTGCACATAAATATAAGATGTGCCTTTGTATTAAAGGATAAATGTGGAGATAGAGATAAGAGAAGCAAAGAAAAGAAATGTGAAGTGAAGATAGAATGAGTTAGAGCTTTAGGAGCTAAAGCATCGGTGCACAAAAGGAACTGATCAGACAAGAAATGTCACAACAATAGTTCATCCAACAAATATAGTGTGTATCTGAATTCAAAAGATTGTAGCCTTCACCACTTGAGCAGTGAGCTCTAGGATAGTGTGTCCGCACCCATAATAGGGTTATTGTAAAAGACTCCTAATAGGGTCCAACCTTTGATGAGGTCTTTGTACTAAAAGCATTGTAAAGAACAACTCCTAACAAGGTTGCTGATCTTATAACAAGGATCATAAGACACTAGTGCAGTTCTTAGTGGGCATCAATTCCCACTGGGGTTTTTGCCTATTTGGGTTTCCCCATAACCATATTGGTGTTATGTGTTGTGAGTGCTTATCTTTTTTACATTGAATTTTATTTTAATACTTAAGAAATCAAGTTAAGTTTCAAGATTAAAGTTAAAAGATTAAAATATAGTGAACACTAATTGACCCCCCTCTCTCAGTGTTCCCATTCCTAACATTGACATCAATCTTTGTCACTGAGGACTGATGCACTCCTACAATCTCTAGTCAAATTTAGGGAAGGCAATTACTCCCAACTTCTCCTTGAGATACACAAATGTATCCTTAGGTAAAATATTTTTTAATATGTCTGCTAGCTGATCTTTTGTGCTCAAATAGTCCAACTTTACTTCTTTCTCTTCTACTTTCTCTCTTAGGAATTGATACTTTATCTCAATGTATTTTTTCTTTGCATGCATCATAGGGTTCTTTGATATATTGATAGTGCTAGTGTTATCATAATGAATAACAATAGGATAATCAATCTGAATACCAAAATCTTTTATCATCTACTTGATCCACAATATTGTAGATAAATTTAATGTTGTTGCAACATATTTTCCTTCTGCTATGGATTGAAAAATACAATTTTGCTTCTTACTTGTTTGAGTGACAAGCCTATTTCAAAGAAATACTACTCCTCCTGAGGTACTCTTCCTATCATCCACACATCTTGCCCAATTTGCATCTATATATACATGAAGTTTTACATTTTCTAAATTAGGATACCATAAACCATAGTCTATAGTTCCTTTCAAGTATCTGAATATCCTCTTTACTTCCATGAGATGAATTTGTTTAGGATCTACTAAAAATATTCCAACAATACCAACTTCATTGGAAATATTAGGTCTAGATTGAGTAAGATAGATTAGTTTACCAATCATAGACTTATACAAGGTTATGTCTACTGCTACTGAAACATCTTCTTTTGAAAGCTTATATCCAGTTATCATAGGGGTACATACTGGTTTGCAATCATCCATCTTGACTTTTTTTAGTATCTCTTTCACATACTTAGATAGATTTTAAAATGAAAATGCCTTTGTTTTATGCTACACATTGAGTCCCAAAAAGTACTTGATATGTCCAATCATGCTCATTTCAAATTTTCTTTGCATCTCTTTAGAAAATTCAGCACTAAGCTTGTCATTACCACCAAAGATAAAGTCATCAAGAAATATAGCAACCAATAGAAATCTATCATATGTTTCTCTTATGAATAAGTTGCAATCTATTGCTCCTTTCTTGAATCCAATCTTAGTTAAGTAACCATCAAGTCTTTCATACCAATCTCTAGAGGCTTGCTTAAGTCCATAGAGGGTTTTCTTCAGTCTGCATACCATATCAGGTTTGTCTCATAGGGTGAATCCTTCATGCTTCTTTATGTATACTTCTTTCTTCAACCCTCCATTTAGGAATGCTAACTTGATATCCATCTGGTATACCTTAAAGTCTTTGAATGTAGCATAGGCTAAAAACAACTTTATGGCTTCCAATCTACTTATAGGGGAAAATGTATTAGAATAATCAATTCCTTCTCTTTGTGCATATCCTTTACATACTAGTCTTGCTTTGTTTTTTACCACTATTCCATCTTCATTCATCTTATTTCTAAATATCCACTTAGTTCCAATCACATTCTTATCACTAGGCCTAGGTACCAATTCCCATGTGTCATTCTTAATTATCTGATCTAGCTCTTCTTTCATTGCTTCATGTCAATCTAAATCATTACATGCATCTTCAACACTTAAGGGTTCAATCTGTGATAGTAAACATACCTCTTAATTTTCTATGGAGCTCTTTTCTTTTGATCTTTTCATGACTTTATTGTTCTAATCTCTAATGATGTCTTCCTTTGAATGATATATAGATGTGAATTTAGGAACATTAGGTGTGACTCTCTTATCTATCTTTTGTGATTCTTCTTCACTAGTTTTAGGGTCATTGAATAACACATCAATGTTGTCAAACATTTCATTAACAATTGTTTCTCTAGTGGTAGGTCTAGGTTCTTCTTCAATCATAGGTTCATAATCATGATATATTTCTTGAATCATAAACTTCTCATCAATCTTAACATGAGAACTTTCAATGATCTTCTTCAATCTTAAATTAAAACATCTATAAGCTTTGATTTTAGTAGAGTAACCAAGAAAAATACCTTCATCACTCCTTGCATCAAACTTGCCATTTTTTCATCCCTCTTGATGTAGCACTTGCTTCCAAAAATTCTTAAGTAGTTTACTATAGGTACATTCCCAAAACATAGCTCATAAGTTGTCTTGTCTGTGGCTAGCCTCAATTGTATTTTATTGATAGTATAGACTATAATATTGACCACATCTCTCCAATAGGTGTGTGAAACCTTTCCTTCAATCATGATGGTGCGTGATGTATCAAAAATGATCCTATTACTTCTTTATACAATTCCATTCTGCTGAGGGGTTCTAGGTGCACTTAGCTATCTCTTTATCCCATGTTCTTCACAATACTCATAAAATCTATCAGAGGTGAATTCTCCTCCTCTATCTAATCTCAAACATTTAATCTTCAATCCAGACTCATTTTCAACCTTAGCTTTGAATAATTTGAACTTCTCAAATGTTTCTGATTTGTCCTTTAAGAATGCAACCCACATCATTCTAGAATAATCATTAGCAAATAAAATAAATTACCTTTCACCATAGTATCATCTTGTTTGAGTTGGTCCACATAGGTCTGTATGCACTCTAGATCCAATTTTTTCTTTGCTGAATTGTGCTTGCTTCTAAATGAATTCCTCACATGCTTTCCCATTACACATTCCCTACATATTGTATCAACTAGTTTTTCAATGCTAGGAAGGTCTCTTACTACCTTTACATTGCTTATCTTTACTATGTTGTCAAAATTGACGTGACATAGTCTTTTGTGCCATAACCAACTTTCATCTACTTTAGCAACAAAACTACTTTCTTCAGGATTAAGCTGGAAAACATTACCTTTAGTCTTTAAAACTAATGCAATCATTTCTCCTTCCTTGTTATTAATGATGCACTTTCTATCTTTGAATTCCAATTGATATCCATTGTCAAGAAACTGTCCAACACTTAGTAAGTTATGTTGCAAACCATCAACATAAAGAACATCATCAGTGTTGTTCTTTCTATCCAAGGTGATAGCTCCTCTACCTATGATAGGTTTAGGAGTGTTGTCTCCAAATATAACCATGTCACCTTTGTATCTATCTAGATGTAAAAATCTATCCTTGTCTCCTATCATGTGATTTGAGCAACCACTGTAAATGATCAAATCTCTCTTGATGTCACCTTGTGAAATCAGAGCTAACTCTTGTGCTTTCTTTTTATCTTCAAGGTCCATTTCATCAAACATTTTCCCCACATCTTCAAGAGAAATGAATCCAATTTCATCTTCTATTGACTCTTCATCTGATACTCCATCTCCAACATAGTAATATTAGTTTGTATATTTGGGTTTATAGTTAGTTTTGAACTTCTTGACTAAAGTAGGACACTTAGATGCAAAGTGACCAATCTTGTTACATGAAAATCATTTGAATGGTAAATGACCTTCATATTTTCCTTTTCCTTTCCTTTCTTTCTTAGCAATCAAAGGAATGAAATCATCTAGATCTTTCTCTTCATCATCATCATCAAAATTACTAGAAGTGTTCAAGGATTTCTTACCATGGACTAAAGCTTTGAAGGCTATCTCACTTTTAGGCTCTATCTTCAAGCTTGATATCTCAAAACCTGAAATCTTGCTAATTAAGGTATCTCTTTTGAAGTCCTTTGAAAATTGCATAGTCTCATCTAGGATGTTTATCTTGCTCTCATATTCTAATGTCAAAGTAGTCATCAACTTATCCATTATGTATTCTTCTGAGATCTCTCCACCATTATTTTTGATTCCTGCAACTGCTTCATTAATCCTTTGATTATAGGATCTAATGTTATCTTTAGGTAGCATCTCCAATGTATTGTACTTTTTCTTCCATGTCTTTCTATGTGAATTCTTGGCTTGGACATCTCCTTCAAACATGTCTTCTAGATACTTCAATATCTTGTAGGCTTTATCAACTTTCATGATCTCTAAAAACTCACTATCAGACAATGCATTGATGAGGGCTTCTTTGGAAATAGCATTTTGAGTGAACATCTCCTTATTCTTAAGAGTTGCATCTTCCTTTGCAAGATCTGCAAGAGAGGGAATATGAACTTCTTTGGTAGCTACTTCAATAATCCCAAAGGAAATGCACTACAGGTGTGTCATCATTTTTTTCTTCCAACCTCAAGCTGCTAAACTTTATCTCCAAGGCACTTGGATCTGATACCAATTGTTAGGAATAGTCCCAAGAGATAACTAAGGGGGGGGGGGTGGATCAGTTATCTGCAAGATTAAATTCTTTATCCAATTAAGTAAAGAAGAACATTAATCATAATCACAATATGAGAACATTTAACACAACACCATAATTTTGGTTATGGGGAAACCCAAATAGGTAAAAAAGCCCAGTGGGAATTAGCACCCACTATAAAATACACTAGAGTATTATGATCCCTGTTAGAAGATCTTACAACCCTATTAGGAGTTGATCTTTACAATGCATTAAGTACAGTGACTTGGTCAAGGGTTAGACCCTATTAGGATTCTTTTACAATTAACCTTGTTAAGGGTGAGGACACACTATCCAAGAGCACACTGCTTAAAGGGGTGAAGGTTGTAACCTTCTATTTAATAGATACACACTATATCTAGATCTTGCTGAACTGTGCATAGACCTAATATCTTGATTAGTTCCAATGAATAACATATACTCTCTACTTCATCACATAGACCTTATGCTGATGGCTCAATACTTCACACCTTCTCTGCTCTTATCTTTCAACTATCTACCATACTTAGCAATCACCAATGACTGCCTATAAATATTTTTCCTCTAAATGATATAATCAAGTTGTCCTATTAGAACCATCTTCAAATCATATTAGATAAATAATACAACTCTCCAATAACATCTCGGACAACTCTAATAAGCATGCAACACAAATTATGACCACCCAAATCCATATGAGTAGACACGTCGCTTCACATTGTTGGCTCCACCAAATCAAATGATACTTTCTTCTCATGCTGAATTACATCATGCTCTCTTAACCATACATACTTAACTCTTATCTGAACACTATTCCAAGCATGCATATCAAAATGATAAGCACAACTACTACAACAATATAAACACTGTTGGCTCTACCAGATAAACTCAGGAAACTGTGACTGTCAACTGGAGACTTCATAACTCAACTTGTACTATATATCTGACTCTGCTTCCATGAACATAGCATCACACATATGTCTACAACATAAATATAAATGCACAAGGCTTCCTCACATCTATGCTATAAATCTCATTCATAACTCTTCTTGGGACCTGTTAGGAACACTCACTGATACATACTACTATATTAATGTCTTCACTTACAATCAACCTCTACATCTATGATATCATGTTGATAACATATCTAAGAAACACATACTCATAGCTCTCTCCATAAGGATTCCATGCATGCTACTTACCATATGTTATCATCAATGAAGAACATACAGTCAACATTCTGGCTCATTGGCAAATCTCCAACATGAGTGATCGCATGAAGACATGTTTTCTACTAGAGTCACAGTCATGAAAATGACTAAGTCTAGAATGAGGCTAGCAAGGTACAGTGTTACAGTTTTGGTCAGCAATGAAGATGTATGAGGTATTATGACTTGCGAAGTTAACATAAGATATTTTGGGATATTTAAATGCTTTAGTTAAGAGTGCATAAACTTTGGTGATCAGATCAGTGAGATATAGTGCTTGAAAGGTATACGAAGATAGGAAAACAATATAATAGGGCATATGAGCAGTTGCAGTGATTGTGGTAAGGTTACTTGGTATGGTAATGTGCTAAGTCAAATGAATAAAGTATATTGCTGACACTTGGGTAATATAAGATCACTGACTCCATACTTATCATTTACGTAATTAATTATTATGTTTTGTATGGTATTTATGAAATCAACTCGATGATAGTTTTTGTATAAGTATAGAGTTCTTTTATGACAGTGATGAGTATTATGATTATGATGATGAAGAAAGGTTGTGAATCAGATAGTAGAGATCAAATGCAAGATCAGTAATAGATAGAGCTATAATTGAAACTATCTAAGCAAGATAAGTTCTTGTATTTTTCACTTTTTGGAGAACTCTTTGAGCTAGTTTTTGATTATAAGAGAAGTTTTCTCACCACCTTTAACTAGTTGTTTTGTATACCCCTAGCAGGGTTTTATATTCCTCTAGTAAGGAAATGTACTATGTAATAATCAGCTCCTAACAAGGCTACATCTCCTAACATGGCTATAATATTTTAGTGCATAGTTGCGGGTACCATCCCCACTAGGGTTTTCCCTTGGCTAGGGTTTCCTAAAGAAAAAGTTATGGTGTCATGAGTTATGTGTTATGCTTTAATGTTCTTTTCATTTTTGCATTATTATGGTTTATTCATAATTGGTTGAAGTTTAAATTAAAGTGCAGTAATACTGATTCACCACCCCTTTCAGTATTACCTAATCTTAACAATTGGTATCAGAGCTATTGGCCCTTAGAGATAAATCCTAATAGATTAAGGAAGATCAAAATGGATTCAAAAAGTTTACAAGAGAAATTTAATGCAACACTTGAAGATTTGAACAAAGAGAAGGCTGAGAATGGAATATTCAAATTCAAATTAAGAAGAGAAGAATGTGTCATCAAGAAACTAAAGGAGAAACTTGAAAATTCAAGATGTTAGAAACAAGATCTTATGGACAAAATCAATACAGAATCAATCAATGATAAATTAGATTAAGTAAAGAGGCTGGATCAAGAAAAAGAAGAAATTAATCTTTTGATGATAAAAGAGATTCAACATGAAAAGGATGCAATGAACAAAGTAGAAGAATCACTGAAAGAAGAAAATGAGTAGATAGGAAAAATGAAGACTAAAATTTACCATTACAAGGATAAATGTCAAGAATTGGACAAATATAATTAGATCATTAAAGGTGAACTTACTCAAGCCAAATTACACATTGAGAAGTTGCACATGAGAAGGGAAAAATTTGATGAGCAAAGGGAAAGATAGAAACCCAAAGGAGACATGACTAGAGTTGGATTCAATGAAGCTAAAATTTATAAAATCAGTGAAGAAGCAAGTGAAGAAAAGAATGAGGAAAGACCTACACATGAAGAAAGACCTACACATGAGGAAAGACCTACTTATGAATAATAGATTAGACCTTTTAGAGGTAGATGCTTTGGATGAAACAAAGTTGGACATATGAAAAGAGATTACAGAAGTAAAGGTACCTCCAAACCCTTTACCAGCTATTATTTTAACTGTTATGATTATGGACACAAGAAAGAAGATTGTAGAAAACTAGATCAGTCTAGGTATAAGAAAAATTATGTCAAATAAGAATCAACAGCCAAGATCACATCTCAAAAATGAAATAACTTTGGACATATTGCAAGATATTGAAAGCTACAAGTAAATCAAGAAAGAAGGAGACCACCTACATGTTAAAAATGCAACCTTGGACACATTGTGAAACTTTGTAGATACAATGGAGAGGACAATAGAAGAGGACCAAGAAGATTAAATAAACCAAGATGGCCACCTCTTGTGGTTATAAGGAAAAATATTGGTTACAATGGTAAGAGTCTTAATGAATACATGAATGAGTTTGAGAATCAATTCAAGAAATCAGAGAGAAAGGAAGATGAGAAGACATAGAAGGTGAATTTTTTAAACAAGGCATCAATTCAGGGAGAGACATTTGATGATACTGTGTTTTCGCATGATGAATTCTTTGAGCCATCGACCTAGAAGGTCGCATGGCCTTAAGAGGAGCATTGGATGCAGAGAACAAAATATATCCAGCCCCTATATATGTGGAGTAAGATCATGTGATCTTAGGTATGGTGTGTGCAGACACTTTGGAGTCTATGGATGTGAGCATAGCACTTGGAGATTTATTTTCCATGTTTGCAAGTTTTGTGTTCACTAGATGGCATGTGAAGTTGAGCTACTTGTTTTTAATGAACTTACTCAACTTTCAAAGGATAAAAGAACTTAAAAGATATCATTTCAACACCATTTTTTGATCAGTGACTAAGGAGAGAAGAGTTTTGAAGGAATTCAAGTCATCTAGCTGAGAGATTGTGTGATTGTGTGAAGCAAAAACCCTAATTTTAGCATGATAAAGGTATTTAGACTTATTTTTAGTAAGAAGTTATGGATGCACCAATAGTTTATGATGTCATGGATAGAAATACATACAAATTTAAGAGACATCAATTTAATTCATGTGAGGATGATCCGGAAGGATAGTTTTCGCAAACCCTTGTTGGTGTATTGCACGTAGAATGCATTAGGGCATGCATACATTGCAAATATAAAATCATTGGGGATGTAAAAATCTATATTGAATTGGATGCAATGACAGAAGCAGATGGATCAATGGTAGATGAGTTTAAGAATCTTTAGGATCAATCTATCATTAAGCTAACCCTACTCATGGAATTCAGGGAAGTTGAATGGTTTAAGATCATCCTTAACAGAGTCTGTGATTAGTTTGTTTGGATTGGAGATCAACCAATAAGTATTTGTGTACAGATGATTCATGAGGTTACAGGGATTGATAATGAAGGATCCCTACCTATAATAGAAAAGAATTGAGGAAATATGAAGAAACCCTAAACCATTCCAAGTGCGATAAGAGGGTGATGATAGTCAATGACATCTTTCAGCAACATGTTAGGTATTGGAAACTACAATTGAAACAATTGTTGTATTTTCATTGATGTCAAACCTTAGCTAGTAAGACATTTTCTATCTAATAAAGTACTATATCTATTGATTGATGAAAAGGATCAGGTCAAGGGAGATAACAAGAGAACCTAGGGAAAGGTTGAGTTATTTGATACTTCAATGAGTACTTGATTAGTTGGCACATTGATAAGATAATGTACTATTTATCTAAGTAAAAAGAAAGACTAAAGAAGTAGGCTTAACCAAGAAAAAATGAAGAAATCTAGTTTAAGCCGAATGATGTTAGTGTCAACCAAGCATCGGTATATGCTGAGTAAATTTAGTGTTGACTGAACATCAATTTATGCCGAGTGACAAGAAACTATCGAGAAAGATAGTGTTAGACAAGGAAGACAATTTGTAGAGATGACCAAGTTATGCAGTGATGACTGAGGACATGAGCACAATATTGACCGAGTGTAAGTAATTTACATTTGGAGAAAGAATTCAGATTCCTAGCCAACATAGTTGAATTCATGGGTTATGTAAATCATGTTGACCTGATTAATTGATTGTACAAAGTATTTAATGCATGGTAAATCATTTTATTATGGATTCAATGTGAAGTTTCAAGATGTATCTATAAGGAAGGATGATGAACTTAAATGTTGGAAGGATTCAATGAATCTAACCTAACTTAAGTTCTACAGAGGAGATTAAGTGGAAAAAGATAGAACTACCTAACTAGAGAGGTATATAGGAAAACCTAAGTGTGAGGTTACGAAGTATGTTGAAGTTGTTGATGTTATTCACTGATAAGTCTAAGTAGAAGGATGAAGGTGAAGGAGTTGATCAAAGTTGTGATTTCTTGAAGTGAATTCCAACCAGATCAGAGATGGAGATGGAAATGGAACTCAGTCAGTAAATCAACATATATATGCAAATTGGATCTATTATTTGCAAAGTGAGTTGTATGTTTTTCAAATCAGAAACTACTACTACTTTCTAACCATTGTATCAGTCTAAATCCTTTAATCAAGGTTGACCTAATAGTCATTGCTTAAATCCTTTAATCAAGGTGTCATTCTAATGGAATATACTTAAATCCTTTAACCAGGTCACTTTTGACAAAGTGTTTAAATCCTTTCATAGGGTCACACCTAGCATTGTGTTTGTAAACCTTTAACAAGGTTGGCTTGTCACAGAGCTCACTTCAGGAGAGTGAAAATATTAGTAACATGTTACAAAGTGTTTTTTTCCAAGTTGGGTTTCCACTATAAATACTGGTGTTATACTTGTGTGTATGTTTTGATGTGAATTTTTCTATATTCTGCAAGTTAATTACTTTTGGATAGTGGACTGCATGTTATATGTTTCTGGTATATATTCTTTAGAGACCAAGTTGTGTTTGTGATTAGATCTGAGATTGTTGAAGTGATTAAAAGTTAAATTGGTTCATCTAGAATTGAGAACAAATGATTCACCTCCCTCTTTGTTTTTCTAAATAATATTAGCAATTGACCTATCAGAGCTATTGGTGCTTATAGAGAAAAAGTTCAAAGGTACTTGAAGAAAATGATCAAGATGTATAAAGAGGAGGTCCCAAAGTTGAACAAGGAGAACTTCACTACATGGTAGAGTCTAATGAAACTGCATCTAGCTATTATTGGTGATTAGTTGAAATACTATGTTGAACATGATTATGTTATACCTGTTGTAACTTTGACTACCGAGGAGATGAAAGAAAAATAGGAACAAAATAAAGCAATGTTGGAGATTGCATCTGCCTTAAGCAATTCTACATTTGAAGATATCAAGGATTGCACTATTGCAAAAAAAATGTGAGATACTCTTGCAACCATCTATGGTGGTGATACAAATGTACTAAGGGAAAAAGATGAAAGCTTGAGAGGTAAGTTTGATGAAATGAAAATTCAAGAAGGTAAAAATATTTCTCAGTATTGTGGTAGAATTAAGAAGATAGTGAATTATATTAGAGGAGTTAATGGAATCATTGATGATGAGACTATCATTGGTAAAGTATTGAGAACTTTTCTTCCTATCTATGCTATCATAATTTCAGTAATTCAAGAATAAAGATGTAACCTTGGTAATGTTCTAACTCTGGAAAGTCTTGTTGGTAAGCTTACTACTTTTGAGCTTTCTAACTATGATAACTACACTGTTCCTAATGTTGAATCTGCATTCAAGTCATAAATGGTTTTGCATAAATCTAAGAGAGAAAAATAATAATGTGTTAAAAGTGAAAGTGACAGTGAAAGTGACAATGACACTTCTAATGAGGAACTAGATGATCTTGAGGCACTCATGGCTAGAAGATTGAAAAGAGGAAAAGGAAAATATAAAGGTAAACTTCCTATAATCTATTTTTCATGTAACAAAGTTAGCCATATTTCTGTAAGATGTCCCAAAAAGAATGAAAAGGATGAGGAAAGAGATAGAAAGTAAAAATATAAGAGAGATAACAAAGATCACTAAAGGTACAAAGATTACAAGGATAAAGGTAAGAAATCTTGTTATATTGCAGAAGAGGAAATTGATAGTGACAGTGATAATTTTGATATTGAAGTAGTTTATGTTGCTATGAAAGATGATTCTAATGAAGATGAAAAAAATACACTTATTCCTTATGTGAGTAAAGGAGATAAATGGATTACTAATAGTGGTTTCTCAGATCACATGATTGGTGATAAAAGTAAATTTGAAACCCTAGATCATTACAAAGATAGAAGTGTTAAGTTTGGTAATGACACACCATGTCCCGTGAGGGGTAAAGGATAAATTAATCTAACTAATAAGATCACATGTGAAAATTCCTATTGGGTTGAAGGTCTTAAATATAATTTTCTGAGTGTTGCACAACTTAATAGCACTGGTTACCAAGTGGAATTTCATCATAGGCAGGCTAAAATATTTGATACTACTAGTGAACTAGTTGGAAGTGGAGAACATACTAGAGGTAATTTTTTCTATATAGATCTATCTGAAAAGGCATGTTTGTTTACACAATTTGATGATGTATGGCAATGGAATAAGAGGCTATGTCATGTTAACTTTGACAATCTAGTAAGTATTAGTAAAAAGAAGAAAGTTAGATTTTTACCAAGATTGAAGAAACCTGATAATGTGATGTGTCAACAATGCCAGTTGGGTAAAATGACAAAGTCTTGTTTCAAGAGCAAGATATTTACTTCTAAGAATACTTTGGATTTGGTTCATACTGACCTTTGTGGACCTATGGGTGTACAAAGTTATTGTGGTGATAAGTAATTTATTCTTTTTGTTGAGGAATACACTAGGATGATGATTGTAATGTTTTTGAAAGAAAAATTTGATGCATTTCAGTTGTTGAAGTGGTATTTTGCAAAGGTTGAAAAAGAAACAGATAGAAGCCTGGAATGTCTGATATTTGATCAAGGTGGATAGTTTATATCAAATGAGTTCAATCTACTATGCAATGATAGAGGAATCTATTAGGAATGAATGCTGGATGTTGGCATTCATTCTATAGTGGTAGGTGTTGCATTCATGACTATGATTGCTATTGATGTCAACACAGTGATCTTCTAGAGACTAGTAGAGAAGCAGACAATTTTTTGATTAGTGCATGTGGGATATTGTAGTTGGAGCAATGCAATGTTGAGGTTATATTCTTTGATATGTTATTTTTCTATGGTTAAGATCGTAGATAGTAATTCATTGATTCATGAAATTTATGAGCATTTTGGTAAAAGCAATATTTAGGTAGTGTTCCTGAGTAGCGGTTTGTGGAAATCAGATGATATCTCCTAATTAGGATCAAATCTAGTTCTGTGTAGTTAAAGGGAAGTTTGAGACACATTGATGATGACATGGTTCATAGCACAAACTTTGAGGTTGCATGAGTGAAGATTTATTGCATTTGGAAGCTGACAGTTTTGCGTAATTTTGATGTAGCGTATGGAAACTTTTATTTTGTATTTGTGTGCCGACTCATTTTTAATTATTTGAGTGTGGTATAAAGGAAGGAATGTTTTTCCTTATTTTAAGTAGTGAAAATATGAAAGAAGTTTGAGCATGGTTTTGGTTGCATGTGAATGTAAGCATGAAGTGAAGAAAAGAGCCTAAGAGGTTGTGAAAACGAAATTGTGAAGGAAGACATGTGAAGTACAAAGATCTGGAATTGAGATCTGGTGTAGCAGTGACTGTGGTTTGGCATAGTAAGGACGTAACATATTTCATATTATTCTACTAAATAATATCAAGGTTATTTGGATAGTGTGTTCAGTGATCTTACCCTGAAGCTGTTTGGCAGTGGGTCCTTCTGTCTTCCATAACTCTTAATAGGGTTAGAATCTTTTAATAGGGATTCAAAATCTCTTAACAGGGATTTATATGTACTGAATGTATTTCATAAGACTCCTAATAGAGTCCATCCTCTCACAAGGAATATTCATATTAGTGCATCTTTTGTGGGCATCATTCCCACTGGGGTTTACTCTTTGATCAAGAGGTTCCCTAGTCAACATATCTTGTGTTATTGTGTCATTGTGTATGAATATCTTTGTATGGTTAGTAATTGCATTGCTTACATGGTTAAATGTTTTTGAAGATGTTAAAATTTATAATTATCTGATAACTGATTCACCCCCCCCCCCCTCTCAGTTATCTTGGTGGACTTTACTTTCTAACAGAATCAAGCGATAGATGTCTGCACCTCAAACACCTCCACCAAATGGTATAGATGAGAGGAGAAATAAATCTATTATGGATTGTGCAAGGAAACTAATGATTGAGAAGAATGTTGCACACAAATACTAGAGAGAAGCTGTGAGTACATCATCTATTTATACCTTAAAATGAGTACAAATGGAGAAAGGTACAAATGTTACACCTTATGAATTATGGCATGGATATGCACCTAATGTGAAATACGTTAGAATCTTTAAGAGTAAATTCTATATACTAAAAGATAATAGAAATGGAAAGTTTGATACAAAAAGTGATGAAGGAATATGCCTAGGTTATTCCACTAAGAGTAAAGCTTATAAGTGTTTGAATTATAACACTAACAAAATTGTGGAATGTGAAAATGTGAGAGTTGATGAATATGCAAAGAAAAATGAACAAGAAGGTAAACAAGAACCTAAAGACTAGATCTTTTTTCTATATGGAAGAAAAAGAGGCAAGTAATACACCTGCACTAGATGCAGAGTCACAAGCAAGAAATGTCAAGCATCAGGAGGATGATACCGAGAAATCAGAAGTTGAAACTGATAATTTTCATGATGAACCTAAAAATCAAGAAGAAATTAAAGTTGAACCTACATTGGCATAGTATGTGAGAAGACATCATAAGCCTAAAAAATAATTAGAGATAAGGAATTTGGAGTCTTGACAAGAAGTAAGTTGAAAGACCCTACATGTTTATTATGCAAGTTTGAGCCTAAGACAATAAAAGATTCTTTAGAGAGTGAAGATTGGATTCAAGCCATGAATGAAGAAATAGATCAAATAGAAAAGAATGATACCTAGACTCTGGTGCCAAGACCATAAAACAAGAATGTTATTGGAACAAAATGGGTATTTAGAAACAAGCTTAATGACCATGGAAAAGTCACAAGGAACAAGGAAAGACTGGTATGCAAGGGTTATGCACAAGAAGAAGGAATAGACTATGGGGAAATATTTTCCCCTGTAGCAAGATTAGGAGTGAGAACTCTACTTGCATATGCTTCTTACAAAGAATTCAAAGTATATCAAATGGATGTCAAGTCTACATTTTTGAATGGTATATTAGAAGAAGTATACATTGAACAACCTGAAGGATTTTTTGATCCAGACAAGAAAAATATGGTTTGCAAACTGAACAAGGCATTGTATGGATTAAAGCAAGCCCCTAGAGAATGGTATGAGAGGCTACACAATTATTTGATAAAGATTGGATTTACGAGGAAAAATGAAAACAACAATCTATACATGAAAGATGAAGAAGGTAAAGGGATTTTGTTAGCTAAAATTTTTGTTGATGATGTCATATTTAGAGGACAAGATGCCTTATGTCATAAATTCTCAAATAAGATACAAACTAAGTTTGAGATGTCTATGCTCAGTGAGATAAAATTCTTTGTTGGTTGGCAAGTCTATTAGATGGAGAAAGGTATATTTATCAAAAATATAAATATGTCAAAGAGATACTGATTTTTTTTGGAATGGAGGATTCAAAATCAGTTAGTACTCCTATGCCTACTAGATAGAAACTATCTAAAGATAATAATACTGTTGAAGTGAATCAAACCCTGTATAGATCCATGATTGGAAAGCTAAAATATGTTATCCACAATAGACCAGATATAGCCCTAGTAGTTAGGATTGTGGCAAGATTCTTTGCCAATCCTAAGGAAAATCATACGATGGTTGTGAAGAGAATATTGAGATATCTGAAAGGGACAAAAGATTATGGATTGTACTACAAGAAGAATGAGAAATTTGAACTCAAAGTCTAAACTGATTCAAATTGGGTAGGAAATGTTGATGATAGGAAAAGTACAGGTGGTGGATCTTTCTTTCTATGAAAAAGATTAGTATCCTAGACAAGAAAGAAAAAAAAATGTATTTCCCAATCTACAATAGAAGTTGAGTATGTAGCAGTTGCAGTGAACTTTTCAAATCTAGTATGCATCAATAAATTATTGAAAGGTATGAAAGAGGAGATCTATGAACTAGTTGTTATATTCTATGATAACACAAGTGCCATCAACATATCAAAGAATCTATTGATGCACAAAAAGACCAAACATATTGCTATCAATTATCATTACTTGAAGGAATTGCTACAAGATAAAGAAGTGAGAATGGAATATGTGAATACAAAGGAACAAATAATAGACATATTCACAAAATATTTACCTAAGGATGCTCATGAATATCTTAGAGGTAAATTAGGGGTGCTTCCCCTAACTAAGGCTGCCCAGTCAACTAGGAGCACTACATCAAATGTGCTACATAGAGTATATGACAAATTGATGTAGGAAAGGTCACACTTTAGGAGCTACCTAGAGATGTGAAAAGAATAAGAAAGCTAATAATCAGTCATAAGAAAGATGACAGAGGGAGAAATACTGATACTAAATTGACAAAATGACATCTAAATATGAAAGATGTAAGTTCTAGATACTTCTTTGGCATTATTGTCAAACAGGGAGAGATTCAGATGAAAACACAGATATAAAGAACACTGAGGTATATGTTCCAAGATTTAGAGATTTAGAGAATCAAAGGGAGAGAGAAAGAAAAGATTCACAGGGAGTAACTATGCAAATGTTCAAGCAAGGATAAGTTCTTGTGAATCAAAATGAAGCTAAGGATATTATAAATATTTATGATCCAAAGTTTTGGATTGGTTGGTAAATCATGTGTTATTTCTGTGGTGTTTCCATCAATTCCAAAGAGGGAGATTGTTGGAAACTGCAATTGAAACAATTTTTGTATTGTCATTGATGTCAAACCTTAACTGGTAAGATAGATTCTATCTAAGAAAGAACTATTTCTATTGATTGAAGAAAAGGATTAGGGAAAGGGAAATAACAAGAGAACCTAGGGAAAGGTTGAGTTATTTGATGCTTCAATGAGTACTTGATTATTTGGCACATTGATAAGATAATGTATTAATAATATTAGATTTCCACAATCCATTTCAAATGTGTGATGCTAAAAACACACACAATCTAATCTAGAGATGCACACACAGAAGATAATGTACTATTTATCTAAGTAAGAAGAAAGACTGAAGAAGTCATCTTAACTAAGAAAAAGTGAAGAAATCTAGTTGAAGCCAAGTGATGTTAGTGTCGACCAAGCGCCAGTATATGCCTAGTAAATTTAGTGTTGACCGAACATCAGTTTATGTTGAGTGACATGAAATTACTGAGAAAGACAGTGTTACTTGAGGAAGATAGTTTGTAGAGATGACCAAGTTATGTAGTGATGACCAAGGAGATGAAGACAATATTGATTGAGTGTCAGTAATTTACATTTGGATAAAGAATTTAGATTCCCATCTGACATAGTTAAATTCTTGGGTTATGTAAATCATGTTGACTTTATTAATTGATTGTATAGAGAATTTAATGCATGGTAAATCATTTTATTATGGATTCAATGAGAAGTTTCAAGATGTATCTAGAAAGAAGGATGAAGAACTTAAATGTTTGAAGGATTTGATGAATTTTTCCTAACCTAAGATCTATGAAGGAGATTAAGAAGAAAAATATGGATCTACCTAACTAGAGAGGTATATAGGAAAACCTAAGTGTGAGGTTATAGAGTATGCTGAAGTTGTTCATGTTATTGACTGATAAGTCTAAGTAGAAGGCTGAAGGTGAAGGATTTGATTAGAGTTGTGATTTCTTGAAGCAAATTCTGACCATATCAGAGATGGATATGGAAATGAATCTCGGTCAATAAATGAACATATATATGCGAATTGGATCTTTTATTTGCAAAGTGAGTTGCATGTTTTTCAGATCAGAAACTACTTCTACTATCTAACCATTGTATCAGTCTAAATCCTTTAATTAAGGTTGACCTAAAAATCATATTTTAAATCCTTTAATCAAGTTGGCATTGTAATGGAATGTACTTAAATCATTTAACCAAGTTGTTAGGAATGGGAATACTGAGAGGGGGGTGAATCAGTATTCACTATATTTTATTCTTTTTACTTTTCTCTTGATACTTAACTAATTTCTTAAGTACTAAATTAAACATTAATGTAAACAAGATAAACAATCACAACACATAACACCAATATGGTTATGGGGAAACCCAAATAGGTAAAAACCATGGTGGGAATTGACACCCACTAAGAACTGCACTAGTGTCTTACGATCCTTGTTAGAAGATCTACAACCCTATTAGGAGTTGTTATTTACAATGCTTTTAGTATAGTGACCTGATCAAAGGTCAAACCTTGTTAGGATTCTTTTACAATAACCCTATTAGGGGTGGGGAAAAACTATCGTAGAGCTCACTGCTCAAGTGGTGAAGGCTACAACCTTCTGATCTTAGATACACACTATATTTGCTGGATGAACCGACACTATGAAACTGCTTGTCTGATCAGTTCCTTTTTATGTGCTGATGATTTAGCTCCTTGTTAAGCTCTAACTCATTCTATCTTCACTTTGCATGTCTCTACTCTAATTTTCTTATCTCTCTATCCACTATCATACTTTATTACAAATGCACATCTTATATTTATATGTGCTAACAAAACAAATAACTAGGTCGACCTATAACCGATTACATACAACACTTGCAAGTGAATTGGCTCAAGCATGTTTACAAAAAAAGATGTTTATATGTCTACAACCTAATTACAATCGGCACATATACTTTACAAAACATTATTATAACCGCTAATCAAATTACTAACAGTCGGTTGCATACTCTATTATGTTCTGGCATTCACTGTTTGTACCACTTCAACTATTTTTATCTTCATCATACGGTCTCATCTGATCATGCTCTCTTAGAATTAGCATGAATACACACTTACCATCTTAACTCCAAGGGCGCATACCATAACTCAGTTATACATATGTGCACTGATGCTCTAATCTTCTAGTGCTCTGCTAACTATCTAGTCTTCTATACTTAGCCATATTGTGACCTTATGATAATGTGTGTTGACTCTAAAACTCTATAAGACTTTGTTTCCATAATGACAATACTATATTTATTTATATACAATAGTATAGTCAACTTGCCAAAAATCTCCCCCTTTGTCATTAATGGTAACAAAGGAATATGGCGAAGTTACTAATTGTACCCTTATACAAAATTCTTTAGTATATAGTGTAACTTATTTATCCCTTATACTATGTACTATACTTCTTCTTTACATCATATATAACACTCCATATTCTACATACAATACTCCCCCTTTGACATTAATGAAAAAGGTGCTTTCAAAGAAAGTACATTCGGATAAGCAATCTGCAACTTCTGGATCTCTTGTTTCCAAAATGCTATCAGTGCATTGATAGTCTATAGATGGGCACATAAGGCATATTGTAGCTTCTCCATCTATTCTAAGTCCATACTCAAACCTTGATCATATGTCACCATAGTGGAATTGATCTCCTTGATGTTCTGATTAAGTACATCTAGAGAGGGTGCAAGAGCATTCCTTAGTTTTGTTTGCCTTTCCCTTATCTTGTACATCTCCTTCTTAGCCTTTTCTATTTTGTTTATCTACCCCTAGTTCACATTGTTGCACATGTTCACATTGGTGGAAGGATCTTCCACTAGTTTTCTTACATTATCTATCATTTCTTCTACCTCCTGGATTTTCTTATAGTGATCAACAGTCAGCTTATCCTGGTTCATACAATCAGCTAGGATCTCCCTTGCCTTATCTGTGAACTCCTTCAAGGATTCTTGACCTATCTTCAATGAACCAAGGTCAAGTGTAAATTTTCCAACTAGTTCACCCAATCTCTTCTTCATATATTTCTCTTCTGTAACTTGGGATGCAGATTCTTCCAAGCTAGAAAAGTTTTCTTTAAAGTTTGTCAATATAATACTGACATCATCAACTAAATGAATCTTAGACACTTTCTTGTCTGAGGGTAGCAAGCTTTTTAGAATGTTGACTAATTCAACAAACAAAGGGTTCCTTGTCACTTACTTCTCTTTTTCTTTCTCTATAGCTAGGACATTGATCTTAATCAGGTCTTTTTCTATGCAAGAGTCCAAGCTTGTGGTATCTATTGTCAAACTTGACAACAATGATGCTGAGGGTAAGGGTGTAAAAGGAGTGTTGTCCATCACTTCTTTATTTATTCTGATTGGTATTTTAGTAGATGGCTCATCTATTGGTTCACTTCTTTTCACCTCTTCTTCTCCTTTCTCCTCTTCTATCTTTTCTTTTTCTGTCTCCTTTTCTTCTTCTTCACCTGTTAGATCCTCTATTAATACTTCTTCTTGTAGCTTAGGTGAATTGTCACCGCATAGAATTTCAACCTCAAGTGTGCTCACAAAGGGTTCCTCAAACTTATCCAAGTCTTTATCTGTGGTCTCCATTGTTATCTCTACATTATCAATGATGACTGTATCATATTTTTGTGTCTCAGTCATGGGTGCAGACTTCACTGCCTCTGTAGGTGTTACCACTGTAGGTGTTGAATCTTGATGACCTATTACTGGTACATTGGTGGTCTCTAACTCCTTGGATTCCTTAGAGGGCACTTGAGTTGTGGGCATAGTAGATGGGTACATGTGCCTATCTAGAAAAACTTTCTCAAAAGCATTCTATGTCTCTTTAGCTACCAACTCATAGTTTTTATCCATTAAGTGCAGAGTTCTTGAGTTAGTTCTTATGTGGGGTTTCACCAAATCTAACTATTTTCTCTTCTAGAGAACATATAGGGAGCCTTTCATCTAGAATCTTTTATCTTATTCTTAGATCCTCCTCAATAGCCTATCTTTTCAAGAATTGCAAGATGTTCCACACATTGTCTGGAATTACTGTCTTCGGTTCTAAGACTATCTTCTTGAACTTGAGCATGTGTTTGATTAGCATTCCATGAATTTCTCTTTTTTTAATCTCACTATATTTCTAACATACTTTACCTATCTGATCTATTCTTCCTTCATCAACAATCCTTGTTTTCAATAATTGAAGACTGGGTCTGCAACCTACCTTAGGAGGTGCTTGAGAATTCTTCCTCAAACTTCTAGTAGTCCTGGAGGATGGATAACTTGTGCTGGTTTCCTTCTTCCTCTTTGGCATTATTTTGTATTATGGAGGTGATGTGGTATCAAGATCAATTGTCTCTTTGGGTACAGGAGGGATATCTTCATATTTACTCTCATTTTCCTTTGTGTCATCAATCTTCTCAATCTTGATTTTCTTCATTTTAGGATCATCTTTCTTAACTTCCAAGGCTATCTTTTCTTCTCTTGCTTTGTCAAGATCTTCCTGTGTTACACCATGAATTTTGAGTATCTCAAATGTAATCTTAGAGACTTTTCTCTTAGTTATTACACTGTTCAGAACTACATCAAATTCCCTTGTCTTTTCTTCATAAGTTCCCCATCTTGGTTCATTAGGGTCCTTAGGTGTTGAAAGTAATACTTGTGCATATGCTTCCAAGATTGGTTCCTCAACCTCATAACCAAGTGGATGGATCTACTTTGTTCTAGGCTCAACTACTTCCATACATGTTATGTCAGTATCTACCATAAAACAAATGTTGTCTTTGTATTTCTTAATAATACTTTCTGGTATCCTATACCTCATCTATATTTTCATCTTGAATATCTTCAATTCTAGATCCATGTAATCCTATAATGTGCTCTTAGTAGATGCCTTCAGAGATATTTGAGGCATTTTAGGCATACTTTTGTCTAAGTACAAATTTGAGACCTTTCCAAGCATATGGAAGTACATGTAAATGACTAGAGACCCAAACCTGAATATTTTTGTCTTCTCATGCTTGACGGCTCTAATGTTATCAATCAACTATGCATGCAAGATCTCACATAGATTGAACTCTCCATTTTCATTGACAAGTCTAATTGTTGTAAGAATAGTGGCCGTAGACACATTATTCACCCTATTGGTGTGCTGAAACCTATAACCTAGTATCCTAGACATCAATTTGATGTCTTTCTCTTCAATAGGCTAAATTGTCATACTGCATGTTGGTAGTTCCCTTTGATCTTCGACTTGTAGATTTATACTTTGATGGATAACTTTAATAATGCTTTGACTCTATCACCAATCCAAAGTCCACAAGTAAGAGGGCCAATTAACAAGGATCATAAGAGATACTTCTACACTTTGAGCCTTAATGCTCAAGTGGGTGTACCCTTGATTCACTTCTTGAAAGGAATCACCAAATGTTATACCAATGTACTCTTTACTAACTGATTTAAGGATTTGATCATTTAAATGTGTGTGTGTGATTGAAGATGATGGACTACATCTAAAGAAAGGATTAGTGCCTTAACCAGGGCATAGAGTCACCTAATAGCATACATCAACTGAAGACCCTAACTCAAACACACTTGAATTTAGGATAAGTTCTTTTCCTATTATCCCTCTCACTCACATACCAAGACATCAAATTCTTATCAAGCCATGAACTCACTGAAACTAATTGAAAGACTTTAATCCTAACTTTGTTAGGAACTCAAAGATAATCTTAGAATACTCTTTGTTTACCATATGCTAACCCACTTCGTGAAATTAACATATATGAGCTCAAGAACAAAAGAAAAAGACATACACCACTATGAGATTGGAATTCAACTATATTCTCATTAAAATTTGTAGAATTAGTACATTATCAAGCAACAAAATGCCATAGAAATAGACCCAAAATCCAGGCTCTCCTTGCTCAATACGATACCATCAACAACTAGGGACAAAAAAGAAGTTTTGGAACCCGCACTAAGTCAAAAATTTTGCAATATATACTCCCCTAGTCATCTTGGAAACCCAAAATAGGTCACAACAAGCTATAGATAACTAGGGCTAGCATTTCACCCACCCAACCAATTAGAAATGACCACAAATTTATTACAGGGGAAGAAACCCAGACAACCCAGAGAAAGACAAATCTCGAAGTGATTCCAATCATGAAAAATCTCACTGAGAAGGTACCGAGAATCATAGAAACACCCAAAATGTCAACCTAATCAGCCACCTACAACATGTCTCGAGCATAAAGAACATGGTATAGACCCCTACAAATGATCACTCAACACCGTGGACCACACTACAATAGCAAGTGCCACCAAACCAATTGAAATCAGCTGTTAAAACCATAAATTTTGGTACTTTCTATCACTCAAAAACCCTTTGCAAATTTGAATTTGAAAAGCAACAGTCATTTCCAAGTGCCAATGGAAAATCAGTGGCCTATATTCAAATCTTGGTTAACTTTAAGTCGCAGCTGTCAGATCCTCATGTTTTGCGGGCTTTAAATCCTTAACCTCTATAGGAATCCTAGTTTACATTTAGCGACCATGTGACAAAGCATATCCTATTCACAAAGTGAAAAACTTAACCTGCCTTTAACTCCATGACTTAGCGAACAAAGGAGATCTAACTCATCTCAGCAGTATTCTAGTGAATTGGTGACTGAAGGGAAATCAGCCATTCGTGCAATACATTATGCCTTCACCAAATATTTTAGCGATTATGCGAACACTTGTTTGCTGAACTGCCAACATTTTTAGAACACTGCTATTTTATTATGTGAATGAATGAACCCATTGAAATTAGTCAAGCCACTAACCTTATTTATCTGGACCGCTAAGACCTTAGACCCCACCTAGGCCCACTTTATGCCACTTGTTGCTACCTCATTCGTGGCTCATTCTTGGTCACACTGACATAGGACCCACTCTTTGTAAGCTTTAGAAATGGATGGTGGGTGTAAGATCTCATATCTCTGACAAAAATCATGAGAACTTACACCGACCGTAGATCCTATCCTTGTCATAGATCCTTCTAACAATGACCCCACCGAACATTAAGCCGCCTGGAAGATCAAACAACTGGCATAACATCTGAAGGTCTTTGAAGATTCTACGCACTCTTACGCTAACTGTTGCTCTTGAATCCTCTGATTGAGATATCGGGCTCGCCTGACAACATGTCTAGCTCACACTACGTGGACCAACCAAAGAATAACAAATCAACACACCTAGCAGATGGACCCATCAAAAGAAAAGGTTACGTCACATAAAAGAATCAACGGTTTTCTGAAAATCTCATACATCTGACACATCCCTTGCGAAGATACACCCACCGTCGATCCTCTGACAATGTCAGGACCCTCTGACACATCTGGAAACTAGGTCCCACTGACAACTACCAATGTGTTAATACACAGACCAATAAGAAGCTGCCAATCATGAAAACCTATCAACAGACCCCCTTGTTTGAGAAGCTCTGCCATAAAGGAGAATCAATGGCCATCACAAAAATGAATAGCTCTGACACATCTCATAAGAATTTATGACCACCGTTAGATCAAGATGGTGTCAGAAGGCTAGGCCCAAGAAACCATGCAAACAAGCAACTAAAGAAAAGAAACCACCATGACAAGTCACTGACTATTAAGACATAACCACCTAATAATAAGAGATTATGTGAACACAATGTTCATGTAATCACTAAGAGAAAAAGCTAACCACCGGGGAACTTAGAGAATGCACGAGTGACATGTTTGCTGAATCGTCGAAAGTTTAAAAGTGACCACCAAGGATTAAGAAAATGAGCGACTGATGGGGAAAAGAAAAGCACACATGTGTTAAAAGGTTTTTAAGTGACCCAAAAAGGTAACTACAAATTAGACTAGGGTCAAGGTAAAACAAAGGGCTTTTCCTACCAACGGCTAGTTTTTTCAAAAATTTGAACCAAGAGTTTATGCTAGGGACCTTAAAACAATTGCAGAGATCGAGGGAAAAAAGTTACAGCCATGTAATTTTCTTCTTGTGCTAATAGTGGCTCTATCTGGGGATGTGTGGCTCTTGTAGGCATAGCAAGGACTTAGAATTATTGGTTTAAAGTAGACCATCCCACTAGAAAAACTTGACAACAAAGAGCAATAGGACCAAAACTAGGACAAAACAAGACAGGGGCAAGCCACTTTTTACAAAATTTACAAGGCTATATAGACCTAACTACTGTTCATGGAAAATAGAATACTTCAAAAGAAGTATCTCTTCAAGAATTGTCCATGAACTAGCAATTCCTGAATATCACCACTTAACTCTTTTACAACATATGAATCTTGGCCCCATTTCTCATGAATTAGATATGGCCCTAGCTAGATGGGATCAAATTTACCATGTTTTCCCTTATCCTCTAGTCTAGCATTTCAAATTAACACCAAATCACCAGGCTCAAACTTCCTTTCAATAGTCTTTTTGTCATACAAATTGTTAACCTACAACTACAATTTGGCATTCCTTGCAACTAACTCTCTTCTAGTCTCATCCAACCTAATGAGGTCTTCAATTCTCAACTGCATCTCATCATCTTTGTCATCCTCATATAATTGCCCAAATTTATACATTTCCAATAAATTATTTTGAGGCATTCTTTCATGTATTCCATATACTAGGTCAAATGGTGCACAACTAATTGCCCTCTTCATAGTTACCCTATCAGCCCATAGAGCTAATGGCAGCTTTGAATTCCATGCCCTCTTATTCTTTTCAAGAATCTTCTTTATGATTTTAATCAAACTCTTATTAGTAGATTCTGCCTGACCATTTCCTTGTGGATGATAAGGTGAGGAATAAGAAGTCCGAATTCCTAAACCTTTGCAAAAGTCCTTGTTTCAATAGACCTAAAGCACATGGCATTATCACTTACTATTCTCTCAGGGCACCCAAACCTTGTAACAATATTGTTCAATAGAAAATTAGTTACCACCTTACTAGTTGCATTTCTTGTAGGTATAGCCTCTACCCACTTTGTAAAGTAATCATTGGCAACTAAGATCCATGAGTGTCCTCCACTTGACTTGTTTGGTATCTCCCCTATGAAATCAATTCCTCATTGTTGGAAAGGAGCATGCACTTCTACTAGTTTTAATGGAACATTGCCTGAGAATTTAAGCTTACCAAAGAACCTTTGACAAACATCACACCTCCTTACCAACTATTCTACATCCTTGAAGATTGTGGGCCACCAAAATCCTGCTCTCAAGATTTTATGGGCAGTTGCTTTACTCATATAATGCCCACCAAAAACTCCCTCATGCATTTCCTTTAACAATTTGTTAGCCTGATCTTCATCTACACATTTCAAAAGTATGCAATCTAAATTCTTTCTATACAATTTACATTTCACAATTACATACTTGATGGCCTATAATTTCAATGTCCTCCTCTGATTATCATTCATTCCTGCTGGACATTTCATATTTCTCGAGTAATAGATGATGTCTTGATACCAAACACAATCATCCATATCACATGTATAATCAATTTTAGCTTGATTTATCTGATTTGCATCAAGATTGGAATGAGCCATCAGTTTTGCCAATCCCTCTCCTCTAGCCAATTTGGTAATCTGGATATCAACATTTAATTCTTGGATCCTATTGATCCATCTGCATCTTCTCCCAGACACCTCCTGTTGTGAGAAAATATCCTTCACAGCTGCACTTGGCACAAAAGCAATCACAACTGCCCCCATCAAGTAACACCTAAAAGCTTTGACTACCTTCATAAGTGCATATGCTTGTTTTTCATTTATTTCATACTTCAATTTAGTAGCCTGCAAAGATTTGCTAAAGAATGCAATAGGCTGCTCAAAACCATCCTTATTCTTTTGTAACAAAACTACAGCAATAGTTGGAAAAGATGCAAAGGAAAAGATGTGCATTGGGACACTATAATCAGGTGCCTTAAGCACTAGTGCATTTTTGATAGCCTGCTTGATATTTTTGAAAGCCTCATCTATCTCACCCTCCCAATTGATTGTAGATCCCTTCTTCAACATCTTAGAAATAGGTCTAGTAACCTCTGCAAAGTTTATCACAAACCTCCTTAAGAAATTCACCTGACCAAAGAAGGACTAAATCCCTTTAACATTCTTTGGTCTCTAAATTTTATCAATAGCTACTACCCTTTCAAGGTCAATTCTCACTGCTTGCTTCCCAACTAAGTGGTCAAGCAACTTACCCTCAGTGACACCAAATGCACATTTCCTTGGGTTTAATGAAATGCCATACTCCAAGGCCCTTACAAATATTTTCTCTAAATGAATACAATGGTCTTCTTCTTTTTTGGAATGGGTAGTTAAATCATATTGATATACAACAAGGAAATCATTTATGAAATCTGAAAAAGCAACATCCATTGCTCTCTAAAAAGTTGCACCAACATTTGTGAGACCAAAAGGAATTCTCACATAAACATATGTCCCTCAAGGTGTTGTGAAAGTTGTCTTGAATTGTTCTGATTCTTTTACAATCATTTGATTGTAACCAGAGAAACCATCCATGATAGACATCAATTCTGATCCAGTCACTCTCTGCAACATAGTCTCCATACTGGGTAGACAATAGTTATATTTTAATGAGCTGATGTTCAAATTCTTGAAGTCCACACAAAGCCTGATGTCACCATTCTTTTTTCTCACAGGAACAAGGTTTGACACCCAAGAAGAGTGCCTAATAGGTTTGATAATTCCAGCATCTCTTAGCTTCATTAGTTCTTCTTGCATCTTGGGTGCTAAAGTAGGATTTATAGGCCTTTGTTTTTGCTAAAAAGGTTTAGCATCTCCCTTCAAAGGAATGATATGCTGAAACAAGTCTTCTTTATAAACCTTTAGGTCATCATATGACCATGTAAAAACATGCCTAAATTTTCTCAATAATTCAATTAAAGACTTTCTCACATTGTGAGACATGTCCCTACCAATGTATACCTTCTTAGGTGCCTCATGTGGTCCAAGATTTATCTCCTCTAGATCAGCATGATCTTATCTTTTGATATTCCTTTAAACTCTATCCTAGTTATCAAAGACAGTCTCCAAAACAACAAGCCCCTTGGGCACCTTGTTAGTTCTAAGCTAAATGACCTCATTACCAAAGACAACCTCCTTTCCCTCTACTGACTCAACCAAGGTTGAACAATCAAATTCTTGACCATGATACTGATCTTCACAACTCATAAACTTCAAGATATCATTATCATCATCAAAAACTTGTCAATTTTCAATATTGTTTGGTACACTAGGCCTAGTCTTAATTTCAACTTTAGAGATACCAGCAAAAGTAACATCAGTGGGATTGATTTCTCTATTGGCTAACAAATCAGCCATCTTATTGTTACTCCTATCCTTCCACTCAATACTGAAGGCATCAAAATGTTCAATCAAATCCCAAACTGCATTCCTATATTGTTTTAACCTTTTGTTCTTGAAAGCATATACTGACCTGACTTGGGACACCACCAACTCAGAATCACCAACAACACTCAAACACTTAATACCATGTTTTTGTGCCAACCTTAGTCCTAACAAAAATGCCTCATATTCTGCTATATTGTTGGTACAAAAGAAATTCAATGTGAAAGAAAATTTGTAGGTGTTTCCATCAGGAGAAATAAGTAAAATACATGCTCCTACTCCATCTTTGCAATTTTCACCATCAAAGTACATTACCCACAAATCACCCTTCATAGAATTAACACTTACCTCAATAGAGATAGGTGACAAAATAGGTTCCTTCTCAAGTATAGGGATCTCTACCCTAAAAGAATTAATATCAGTATCCACAAAACATATAGTTTCATTATCAATATTCCTTTCAATCATGTGGCATACTCTTGGTTCTCGCTCAATCTTGACAAACTGATCATCAATCTTGAAAGTGGCATAGGAAATATCACACTGTAAACTTCCACCCATGGCAACACTCCACCTTCTAGATAGAAGCATCCCATAATGAGGAGGGATGTCCACCACCAAAACACTCACTGTCAACTCTTTCTCTGGATATGTTGCCATCCTATATGGCATTGCATTGATAGTCCCAATAACTGGTACCTCCCTCTAATCCATTGAACAACATCTACCTTGAACTGTATCAACTTTAAGGCCCAACTTCTCCATGATTTTGAAAGGCATAACAGTATTAGAGGCACCACTATCAATCATACAATTTCTTAGTTTCATTCCATTCACAAGGACACTTAAAAAGAATGGATCAATATTTTCAAGGCTAGCATTGATAGAACTATCCAAATATATAGGAGGAATTTGAGATATAATTCCCTAAGCAACAACACCTTTCAAAGCTTTATCCTGAGATCCATTGCATGCAACATCATTGTTATGAACATTATCTACCCATGCAATAGCTTTATCTTTGTGTTCAAGGATCGTCAACAATTCTGACAATGGAACCTTAACTATAATTCGGGACAATACAGCTAACATATCAATAGGAGCAAAGGAAGGAATCTCAATTTGCATAGCCTTAATATCCTTTTGCTTATCTGATACATTAGGTGTACTTGCCACCCTCATTTTTTCAATCTTAGCCATTGTGTTAACTGGCTTTTCAATCTCATTAGAAAATATTTCAACTCCAACTCCCTTAGGCTCACAAATCTTACCTTTTACATTCTTGAATTTCACCATGTGATCACCTTTTGATTTGTTCTCATTAGGCTCTCTGGAGTTGGTACTCTTTATAAACATTCCTATAGCTTTTCCATTTGTATCCCTTGCCACCATGCCTCTAGTTTACACTTGGGCAATCATTTCTGCAGTAATCCTATCCATCTCTTCCTTAGAAGGTCTTCTTAAGTTTATTGGCTCAGAAGAAGAGTTCATGTTACATGTCTTCTTATCAATGTCTTCATCATCAGAAAAAACCTCTTGATGAAAAAGGGCCTGATTGTGTCTCTTCACATTTACATCTACTTCTTCATCAAAATTAGAATCATCTTCATATCCTAGATATGAAGTAGCCATGTTGCATCCAACATCATCTTGATCTTCTTCTTGATCAATCTCCTCACTACCACAGTCTTGATTTGCAGCCATAGAATGTGCAACTACACAATGCTCTATAGAATGAGGGTACTGGCATGCAACACACCAAGGTATGTTCTCCATGAAATTTATTGAAGCTTTTTGTAGAGGGTTGATGACACCTCTGTCATTGTTTCCTCTTGTAACAGGGACAATAGGCTTGCCATCCCTCCATTGGGTATTGTAGGGGTAGTTCTAAAATCTATTCTGCTTATTGAAATTGTTGTTGAATTGAGGCCTTTCATTGGTAGGAGCACTAATGTTCCTATTTTTAGGTGCCTTCAAATCCTTCAATGCATTGAGCCCCTTATCCAATTTATCTTCTTCTTGCCTCCTAGTTCCAACATTCCTATCTTTTTCTTTTTTGTATTTCTTGTCCCCAAACAACTTTGGATCATCTCTTTTCCTACCTAACTTCCTTGATATCTTCATATTATTCTCAATATTGATAGCAACCCTAAAAGCATCTCTAAGAGTCCTTGGTTCTTTTTCCCTCAATAAGTATCCCATCTTTTCATTAAATACATTGAAGTATGTGGTCAGACAGACATTGTCATCTAACCGCATAACTTGGAACAACTTATGCATAGCCTTCTGGAATCTCATGTTGAATTCAACTGCAGACTCATTCTAATTTTTCCTTATGGTATTGAATTCATTCAACATGAAACTAGCATTAAGCCTATCATCATATTTCTCTTTGAAACATCTCTCAAATGAATCCCAAGTATCAATACATTTATCAGGAAGTCTCTTAAACCAGTCTCTAGCATCCTCCATTAGAGATTGAAAAAATAATTTCATGACTACATCATCATGCTCAACCTCATAATCATTAAGCATATCAAAAAATAACCTAAGATTATGTTCACAACTAATAGCATTATTACCAGAAAAATTAGGTACCTTATCTGTTATATCATTTGGAAAAGCATTGGGATAGCTAGAAATTCCATCAAAACTAATTTTCCTATAGCCTTCTAATTGCATAGGTCTTCTTTGAAAACTTGAACTAGTGTTAACCCTAGGATCAACATTTGCATTTACATTTCCATCTACTTGTGCATTTGACTATTGTCTAGGGTCAACACCTATCCTAGCAAATGAAGAAGGAATTGAACTAGTAGTAGCATTACTAAGTGGAATAGTAGTAGTCATAGATGGCATACCTAGTTTAGTAGTATATGGGCCATGAACATTAGCTGATGAAGCCTTCAAGAACTGGATCTTTCTTCTTTTCTCTACAATAGCAGCATCAACTTCAGCTCTTTCCAACTCTTGAGCAAGAGATTCATCTTCTCTTATTTTTTTTCTATCTCTATCTCCATACTTGATTTAGGTGGTGGGATCCCTGGTATTGTCACTAGTTTTCCTACTTGGACACCCACCATCTTCTACTTTCCTTTTTCATTAATAACCATAGTAGGCCTAGTGATCTCATGTCCATCTTTACCCTTAGGCAAAGGAGCATAACTTTGCACTTGTCTGATCACAGGGCCTTCTTCATCAAACTCATGGTCTTGCAAGAAGCATTCTTGCTCACTCCTTAGAGCTTCAAGATCACCAAAAACATCATGCTGCAACACCCTAGGAGTAGAAGCAAGCATCTTGTTTCTCTCCTTCATTTCATTAATCTTTCTAAGGAGAGAATGCCTCTCCAATAGAGCATTTACTTTTTCAGCCTCTCTCTCCTCTTGTAACCTTTTGTATATGGCATCCTATTCTACTAACTGCAACCTAAGTGCATTTAGGTCATGTGGATCTATCATGTTGTCTTCAAAGCTTGATGACACTTCCACATTAGTAGGATGCTGATATGGGAAATGAACTTGCCTTGGTCTCATGGTTTCTCTTCTAAAATTATCCTTATTAGGATTTAAATAAATTTCAAAACCCATCTCTCTGGCTTGTTCATCTTGACCTGTAGGCAATGGACCCTTATCTTGAAATACAGCCTCTGGGGTATCATAAAATCTATCTTCATAGTGACCACCATCTGATCTAGAAACTCTATCTTGTGAACCTTCCACATTTGAGGAAACATGTGTTGCTCTTCCTCTGGTATTTCTTTGTTCTCTTATGGGAGCACTAGTAGACTCACCATTCCTTCTAATCCAAATCTTCTTCTCTTGTCTAGGCAATTGTTCCAGAGTGACCTCTAAATTTTTTCTGACAAAGGATTTAGTATTCCTCCTTTTGCCCATGATTTACAGTATGAAATTGGTTCTAAAATTTTTGGGTCACCACCCACCCAGATGGGAAATCTTTCAACTAAATACAACATGAAAACAAGAGTGTACTTTTTAAACTTTAATCTCTAGACTCTCCCTAGCAGAGTCACCATTTTGTTGGTAGTTCCCTTTGATCTTCGACTTGTAGATTTATACTTTGATGGATAACTTTAATAATGCTTTGACTCTATCACCACTCCAAAGTCCACAAGGAAGAGGGCCAATTAAAAAGGATCATAAGAGATCCTTCTACACTTTGAGCCTTAATGCTTAGGCAGGTGTACCCTTGATTCACTTCTTGAAAGGAATCACCAAATGTTATACCAATGTAGTCTTTACTAACTGGTTTAAGGATTTGATCATTTAAATATGTGTGTGTGATTGAAGATGATGGATTGCATCTAGAGAAAGGATCAGTGCCTTAACCAGGGCATAGAGTCACCTAATAACATACATCAACTGAAGACCCTAACTCAAACACACTTGAATTTAGGATAAGTGCTTTGCCTATTATCCCTCTCACTCACATACCAAGACATCAAATTCTTATCAAGCCATGAACTCACTGAAACTACCTGAAAGACTTTAATCCTAACTTTGTTAGGAACTGAAAGATAATCTCAAAATACTCTTTGTTTACCATATGCTAACCTACTTTGTGAAATTAACATATATGAGCTCAAGAACAAAATAAAAAGACATACACCACTATGAGATTGGAATTCAACTATATTCTCATTAAAATTTGCAGAATCAGTACATTATCAAACAATAAAATGCCATGGAAATAGAGCCAAAATCCAGGCTCTCCTTGCTCAGTATGATACCATCAACAACCAGGGACCAAAAAGAAGTTTTGGAATCTGCACTAAGTCAAACATTTTGCAATATATACTCCCGTAGTGATCGTGGAAACCCAAAAAAGGTTGCAACAAGGAACAGATGACTAGGGCTAGGGTTTCACCCAGCTAACCAATCAGAACTGGTCACAAATTTATTATAGGGGAAGAAACCCAAGAAACCCAGAGAAAGATAGATCTTGAAGTGATTCCAATCATGACAAATCTCACTAAGAAGCTACCGAGAATCATAGAAACACCCAAAATGTCAACCTAATCAGCCACCTGTAACACACCTCAAGCACAAAAAACATGGTATAGACCCCTGTAGATAATCACTCAACACCCTGGACCACACTGCAACAACAAGCACCACCAAACTAATCAAAATCAGCTATCAAAACCATAAATTATGGTACTTCCTATCACTCAGAAACCCTCTGCAAATTTGAATTTGAAAAACAATGGTCGTTTCCAAGCGCTAGCAGCAAATCGGTGGCCTATATTCAAATCTTGGTGAACTTTAAGTCATAGTCATCAGATCCTCATGTTTTGTGGGCTTTAAATCCTTAACCTCTATAGGAATCCTGGTTTACATTTAGCGAGCATGTGACAGGGAATATCCTATTCACAAAGTGAAAAACTTAACTTGCCTTTAACTTTGTGACTTAGCGAATAAAGGAGATCTAACTCATCTCAGCTATATTTTGGTGAACTGGCGACTGAAGGGAAATTGACCATTCACAAAATACATTATGCCTTCACCAAATATTTTAGTGATTATGCGAAAACTTGTTCACTGAATCACCAACATTTTTAGAACACCACTATTTTATTATGCGAATTAACGAACCCATTGAAATTAGTCAGCCGCTAACCTTATTTATCTGGACAGCTAAGACCTTAGACCCCACTTGGGCCTACTTTATGCCACTTGTCACTACCTCATTCATGACTCATGCTTGGTCACACTAACACAAGACCCACTCTCTATAAGCTTTAGAATCAAATAGCGGGCGTAAGCTCTCATAGCTCTAAAAAAACTCATGAGAACTTATGCCGATCGTAGATCCTGTCCTCATCATAGATCCTTTTGACAATGACCCCACCTTGCTACATCATCCATGTCAACCAATAAGACTTGAATAACTCTGCACCATTTTTCAAATGGCCCCATTGAGAACATTAAGCTACTTGAAAGATCAGATGGCTGGCATAAGATCTGAAGGGCTTTGAAGACTCTATGCACTCTTATGCCAACCATCAATCTCAAATCCTCTGATTGAGATACTGGGCCCACCTAACAACATGTCTAGCTCACACTGCATGGACCAACCAAAGAATAACAAATCAACACACCTGGCAGATGGACCCGCCGAAAGAAAAGGTTAAAACACACAAAAGAATTGATGGTTGTCTCAAAATCTCATATGTCTGACACATCCCTTGCGAAGATATGCCCATCATCAATCATCTGACAATGTCAGGACCCTCTGTGGCATCTGAAAACTAGGTCCCACTGACAACTATCAACGTGTTAATACATAGACCAATAAGAAGCTACCAATCGTGGACACCTGTCAACGGAACCACCTATGTGAGAAGCTCTACCATAAAGGAGAATCACTGGCCGTCATAAAAATGCATAGCTTTGACACATCTCATAAGAATTTATGACCACCGTTAGATCGAGATGGTGTCAGAAGGCCAGGCCGAAGAAACCACGTGAACATGTGACTAAAGAAAAGAAACCGCCACGCCAAGTCACTAACTATTAAGACATAACCACTTGATAATAAGAGATTATGCAAACACTGTGTTTTCATAATCGCTGAGAGAAAAAGCTAACCACTGGGGAACTTAGAGAATGCATGACTGACATGTTCACTGAATCACTGAAAGTTTAAAAGTGACCACCAAGGATTAAGCGAACAAGTGACTAATGGGGAAAAGAAAAGCACACATGTGTTAAAAGGTTTTTAAGTGACCCAAAAAGGTAACTACAAATTAGAATAGGGCCTAGGGTAAACAAAGGGCTTTTCCTACCAACAGCTAGTTTTTTCAAAAATTTGAACCAAGGGTTTATGCCAAGGACCTTAAAACAATTGTAGAGACCAGGGGAAAAAAGCTATAGCCATGAAATTTTTTGCACGTGCTAACACCGCGCCTATCACTTTTGGATTTACATGCATGTTCAACTAATTTCCATACATCCTTGACCATTGGAAGAATGGTGCCTTTCTTAGAAAGGCCTATCATTTCATGAATAAGATCTCATGTGATTCTTACTCGGACTTCACCTATTGAAAATATGTCATCATGGATTCTTCTTAATAGGATCTTGATCCACTCAAATTTTTAGAACTCATGTGTCATAGCATACTCAACAATAGGATGATTTTCTAAATGTGCAAACTCATCTAGGAATGTTTTGTCTGGTTTCATCATGGACTCAAGGTACAACCTTATACTGTCAAGTCCAATTGGTTCCTTCTTATAGTATATGTACATACAAATGTCTTCAACATGCATTATGCCCATAGGGGTTCTTGAAAATGCACCTTCTAGGTCATCTAGGGCTAACTTAAAAGGGTGCCTCTTAAAAACATATCTCTTCTATCTAAAACATCAAATACAATAGGTGTAGCCATGAATTACTTGTTTAATGCTCAAAAAAGGATTCCAAAGACTTCTAAATCATCGCTTCAAACTAGCACTTTGTAACTAATCAATCACACTTCTTCACTAGTAAATCAAGCTTCAACACTTCACAATTCAACTGCTAGGGCTCCTGTGGTTTCAAAATGCTCAAACATGAATGCAATGAGTGATCTATAAGTTTTTGTAGACTATAAAGTGAAATTTTTGCCATTAATGCTTGCCATGTAAACCAAAATTTGACTGAGAATTTCCAACTTTTATCCTGCAATGGATCAGGTAGTACGGTCTTGCATATAGCATCAAAAGTCTCCAAAATGTTAATTCAAAAGGCTGATACTCTGATGGTGATTATACTAACCACACATGGGTCTAGAGATAAATTAGCTCTCACTATGACCCTGAGGGTCATTCATCTAAATGTAGAGGGTTCATCTATTGCAGATGCATCTAGTATATACTTTGTTAGAAAGTAAAGATCCCCAAGATAACTAAGAGGGGGGGGGGGTGAATCAGTTATTAGATAATTCATCCATTCAACTACTTTAAACAATATAATCAATGTACTGATCAACCATAGAAAGATAATCATACACAATTGCACAATAACACAAGATATGTTGACTAGGGAACCTCTTGAAAAGAGTAAACCCCGGTGGGAATAATTCACTAATATTAAAGTTCCTTGTTAGAGGATGAACCCTTTTAGGAGTTTTATGAAATACATTCAGTACATATAAATCCCTGTTAGGAGATTTTGAATCCCTGTTAAAAGATTCTAACCCAGTTAAGAGTTTATGGAAGACAGAAGGACCCACTACCCAAACAGCTTCAAGGCAAGATCTCTAAACTCACTATCCAAAAGATCTTAGAATTATTCAATAGAATAATATGAAATATATTACCTCCTTCACACTGTGCCAAAACCGCACTCTCTGCTACACAAGATCACAATTCTAGATCTCTGTACTCACAAGTCTTCCTTCATCACTGAATTAGCTCTTTTCTTCACTTCATGCATATATTCTCATCTCAATCTTCATAGTACACATTAAAAAAAGAAAAAAATTCCTTCTTATATACCAAACTCAAATAATTATAAATGATTCGGTCCTCAATTACAAAATAATAAATTCTACACGCCACACACAGAATTCACATAAAACTGTCGGCTTCCAGATACTGTAACTTTCTCCAAACATATCCTCAAATTTTGTGCTATGAACCACATCATCATTAATGAGTCTCCAACATCCCTTTAACTACACAAAATTAGATTCCATCCCAGCTAAGAGATATCCTCCGATTTCTGAACATCACTTCACAGAAACATTGTGTAAACACTGCTTTCACCAAAATGCTCATAACTCTCACAAATGAACAAATTTATTTTTATGCTATTAACCATAGGTTAATAAAAAACCAAATAACATACCATAAACTACACAAAATCCAATCTACAATACAACATCTGTGCAAAACAAAACTGTACCTTCTTTCCTGCTAATATCCAGAATATCACTATGTTGACATCAATGACAATCCAAGTCATGAATGCAACAACAACTGCTACAGAATGACTGCCAAAATACTTTGCATTCATTCCTAAAAATCTCCCCCATTAGCATTGATGGCAACATACATGAAAAACATCCAATGTTCCAAAAATCCAATACTGCAACATCACAGCAAAATATCAAATTAAATCTTGCTTCGTTTTCCTATTCAGCTCTTTCATACAATCCATAATGTTTTTCATGTATATCTCTCCCCCATTGACATCAATGATAGAAATTCCATCACTAAGTCAACAACAACTTAATGTCAAAAGACACTTTTTCAGAAAAAACAATAAAAAGATTCCTCATGACTCAGCTCATAAACTCCCCCATAGAGGAAGTTCCAACATCCAATCCAGAAGAAAGATAGGGCTCATATACCACTGGACGAAAGCAATCATCTGCATCAATTCTCAAAATAGGTTGGGGCATAACCCCAAGCATACCTCTCAGATACACAAATGTATCCTTAGGTAAAGGCTTTGTAAATATATCTGCTATCTGCTCCCTTGTACTTATGTACTCCAATCTTACTTCTTTTTCTGCAACTTTCTCTCTTACAACATGATACTTGATCTCAATATGTTTAGTCTTAGAATGTAAAACAGGATTTTTTGACATACTCACTATACTGGTGTTATCACAATGTATAACAACAGGCTCATCAAACTTTATTCCAATATCCTTCAACATCTACTTCATCCAAATAATTTGATTACAATTATTTGTTGTTGCAACATATTTTGCTTCTGTTGTGCTTTGTGAAGTACAATTTTGCTTCTTACTTAGCCAAGAGACCAATTTTCCTCCAAGAAAAAAGACTCCACCACTGGTGCTTTTCTTGTCATCAACGCTGCCTCCCCAATTTGCATCAGTATAGGCACATAAAGTAAAATCATCAGAATTCTCATACCATAATCCATAATCCATTGTTCCTTTCAGATATCTCAGTATCCTCTTTACTGCTGCATAATGTGATTCTCTAGGTTCTACTTGAAATCTTGCTACAATCCCCACTGAATGTGCTATATTGGGTCTTGTATGTGTCAAGTACTGCAATCCTCTAATCATAGATCTGTACTTTTTTTGTTCAACTACCGGTGTCTCATCTTTGCTAGATAACTTATTTCTGGTTGCCATAGGTGTTCCAATAGGTTTAGAATCTTCCATTCCAAATATTTTCAATAATTCTTTCAAATACTTAGTCTGACTTACAAATATACCTTCCTTGCTTTGTGTTATCTATAATCCCAAAAAATATTTCATTTCTCCAATCATGCTCATCTCAAATTCAGTCTTCATTTCATTTGCAAATTTTTCACTAGCTTCATCTTCTCCTCCAAAGATAATATCATCAACAAATATAACTATAACCAACAAACCATTCTCAATTTCTTTTGTGTATAAGTTACTATCTGTTGTTCCTTTTATAAATCCCAATTTCAATAAATACTTATCCAATCTTGCATACCAAGTTCTAGGTGCTTGTTTTAATCCATATAAAGCTTCCTTTAACTTACATACCATATCTCCTTCTTGTGTCAAAGGAAAACCTTTAGGCTTCTCAATGTAGAATTCTTCTTCCAATTCACCATTCAAAAATGTTGACTTCACATCCATCTAATACACTCTAAATTTCTTGTAAGTTGCATATGCTAGAAACATTCTCATTGCTTCAAGTCTGGCAATAGGTGCAAAATTTTCTTCATAGTCAATTCCTTCTTGTTGTGAATATCCTTTACATACCAATCTTTCTTTGTTTCTTATCACTTCTCCTTGTTCATTCATCTTGTTTCTAAGTACCCACTTTGTTCCAATCACATTCTTGTCTTTGGGTCTAGGGACCAATTCCCATGTCTTGTTTTTTTCAATCCACTCTAATTCTTCTTTCATATTAGCATTAATCCAATGTTCATCTTCACCAGCTTCATTAGTAGTCTTAGGTTCAATTTGAGAAATCAAACATAAATGTACCTTATTTTGAGTCAAAACTCCTCTATCTAAACTTCCAATAACTTTCTCAACAGGGTGATGTCTTGAAGTATACTTGTTAGGTGTAATAGTCACTGATCTTGTTCCAACTGTAGATTCTTCTCTTCTTTCTTCTATGTTTTCTTCTCTATTTTCTTCTTTATTTTATTCAGTATGACTTTCATTCAGCAAATCACTGTTAGTTTCAAAAAGTAATTCGGCATTTTCAATGTTAGGCTGAGGTTGTGCTTCTCTATCAGATTCATAATCAAGCATTCTTTCCTGAATTTTAAACTTCTCATCAACTTTTACATTTGCACTTTCAACAATAGTCTTAGTTCTTTTGTTATAACATCTATATGCTTTTCTTTTTAAAGAATATCCAAGAAATATTCCTTCATCACTTCTAGGATCAAACTTCCTATATCATCATCTCTCTTTATATAACATTTACTTCCAAAAATTCTAAAATACTTAACTAAGGGTGTATGTCCAAACCATAATTCATAAGGTGTCTTGTTTGTATCTTCTTTGATTTGTACTCTATTCATAGTGTATACTATTGTGTTCACTGCTTCTCTCCAAAAAGTCTTAGCCAAATCATTTTCAAACAACATAGCTCTTGCTGCTTCAGTTATTAACCTGTTCCTTCTTTCTGCAATACCATTTTGTTCTAGTGTTTTAGGGCCTGAAAGTTGTCTCTTAATACCATTCATTTCACAAAAGGTGTTAAACTCTCTAGATGTAAATTCACCACCTCTATTAGATCTTAGACACTTAATCTTCATTCCAGATTCATTCTCAATTTTTCTTTTCATGATCTTAAATTTATCAAATGCTTCAAATATTTCTTTCAAAAATGCAATCCACATCATTCTTGTAAAATCATAAACAAGAATCATAAAATACCTTTCACCATAGAATCCTCTAGTCCTAGTAGGACCACTCAAGTCTGTATGAACAATCTCCAGCTTCTCTGTCGATGTGAACTTCTTGTTGGGAAATGAACTCCTTTTCTACTTTGCCATCATACATTCTTTGCAAATCATGTTAGTAGGTTTCATAATTCTAGGTAAATCTTTTACCGCAAGTGTAGTGCTCACCTTGACAATATTATCAAAGTTTATATGACAAAACCTTTTATGCCATAACCAACTCTCATCAATCCTAGTTATCAAACATGTCATCTCAGTAGGATTCAACTGAAATACATTACCTCTGGTTCTGGATCCTTTTCCAATCAGATTTCTATCTTTATCTTTTATCACACAATTTTTCTCAAAAAACCAAACTTGATAACCCTTATCAGCCAATTGTCCAACGCTTAGTAGATTATGTCTTAGTCCATCAACAAAGTAAACATCATCAGTGTTAGACTTTCCATCAAGAGTAATAGATCCTATACCCTTAATCAAACAAGGTGCATTGTTACCAACCCCAACAATTCCTCCATCATAATTATCTAACTTAACAAACTTTCTTTTATCTCCAGTCATATGATGTGAACAACCACTGTCTATAATCTAATCAGATTTCTTTTCAACTTGTGAAACTAATGCTTTTTCTTCCCTTTTATCAGATTCAGAACTTTCTTCTTTAATTGCTACAAATCCTATTTCCTCAAAGTTATCATTATCACTGTCACTTAAATGTTTTTCAATTCCTGCTTCAAGATCTTCATTATTTTCATAATAACATTCTTTAGATCTCCTAGGTTTAAAGTTGCTTCTATACTTCTTAACTCTTTTAGGACATTTATATGCAAAATGACCATATTCTTGACAAGTCCAACATTTAAAGATTTTCTTACCATCTGGTTCTCTTTTTACAAGTAATGCAATACCTTCTTCAATCTTCTTATCTTCCTCAGATCTGCTACTGCTAGCATAATCTCCATTCACACTAGTACTTCTTGTAGGTCTAATGTTAAGAGCACTGAATGTTGTTTCCATTCTAGGTAGCTCTCCTAATAATCTCAAGTCCATCTCTGTTGTTTCTAATATTCCAAGAAGAGTCTCTCTTGAAAAGTTTGATGTACAAGGTATCACTTGTTCAATCATCTACGTTGTCTTCTTGAATACTGGTGTCAAAGTTCTCATAATTTTCCATATCACTTCATTCTCTATCTTATCACCTCCACAAGACTTTATTCCTATTACAATCTCAGACATCCTACCAATATAGCTTCTAATAGATTCATCTTCCATCATTTTGATATCTTCAAATGCACAAATCCAATTATGTAATCTAGCCTTCTTTGCATGTTCACCACCTTCAAAAGTAGAATGTAAAGCTTTCCACATTGCATGAGATGTTTTAAAATATCTTACCTCACTATATTCATTCTCTGGTAGTGCTAACAAAAGTTCTTCTCTTGCAAGTATGTTACACATGAATAGATCTAGTTCATCTTTAGTTCCCACCTCTAGATTGTCTTCCTCAATGATAGTCTTCTCATTCTTTGTAATCAACCAATAACTTGGTCCTAAACACAATAGATGTGTCTTGATCTTTTCTTTCTAGCTATCAAAATTTACTCCATCAAACTTAGGGCTTTCTTTTCTAAAACTCGCCATGGATCTCCTTAAGTTTTTAAACTTTTCTTTCAAGGACCTGCTGCTCTGATACCAATTGTTAGAAAGTAAAGATCCCCAAGATAATTGAGAGGAGGGGGGGTGAATCAGTTATCAGATAATTTATCCATTCAACTACTTTAAACAATATAATCAATGTACTAATCAACCATAGAAAGATAATCATACACAATTGCACAATAACACAAGATATGTTGACTAGGGAACCTCTTGAAAAGAGTAAACCCTGGTGGGAATGATGCCCACTAAATGATGCACTAATATGAAAGTTCCTTGTTAGAGGATGGACCCTATTAGGAGTCTTATGAAATACATTCAGTACATATAAATCCATGTTAGGAGATTTTTAATCCCTGTTAAAAAATTCTAACCCAGTTAAGAGTTTATGGAAGACAGAAGGACCCACTACCCAAACAGCTTCAAGGCAAGATCTCTGAACCCACTGTCCAAAAGATCTTAGAATTATTCAATAGAATAATATGAAATATATTACATCCTTCAAACTGTGCCAAAACCGCACTCTCTGCTACACAAGATCACAATTCCAGATCTTTGTACTCACAAGTCTTCCTTCATCACTGAATTAGCTCTTTTCTTCACTTCATGCATATATTTGCATCTCAATCTTCATAGTACATATTAAAAAAAGGAAAAAATTCCTTCTTATATACCAAACTCAAATAATTACAAATGATTCAGTCCTTAATTACAAAATAATAAATTCTACACGCTACACAGTATTCACATAAAACTGTCAGCTTCCAGATACTATAACTTTCTCCAAACATATCCTCAAAGTTTGTGCTATGAACCACATCATCATTAATGAGTCTCCAACATCCCTTTAACTGTGCAAAATCAGATTCCATCCCATCTAAGAGATATCCTCCGATTTTTGAACATCGCTTCATAGAAACACTGTCTAAACACTGCTTTCACCAAAATGCTCATAACTCTCACAAATGAATGAATTTATTTTTGCACTATTAACCATAGGTTAATAACACACCAAAGAACATACCACCAACTACACAAAAGCCAATCTACAATACAACATATGCATAAAACAAAACTATACCTGCTTTCCTGCTAATATCCAGAATATCACTGTGTTGACATCAATGACAATCCAAGCCATGAATGCAACAACAACTGCTACAGAATGACTGCCAAAATACTTTGCATTCATTCCTAACATACTCATCAACCTTATCCTTATTTTACTCTATCCAAATCAAGCTCACATCTTCTGAAGCTTTCACAAACTTGACTTCTCCTTCAGTATCCAATATTGATTCTTCTGGCTTTTTAGGGATCTCCTAACTTTACGTTATTGATCTATAAAACTTTGAGATGTGTCTAGCCTTATTACAAGAGTGACAAATAAATGGAGGCCTTAAATTCCTTGGTGCATTGATATGGGTTACCATTTTACACTTTCTAGCTGAGTGACCATTATAATTACATATTTGACATGTAATACTCTGAGAAATTCTTGCATTTGGTTGATTCTAATTTCTTTGATTATGTCAAGTCTTGTTCTTGTGACTTGTTCTACAATTCATAGCTCTATGACCAAATTTATTGCATGAATAACAATAGCCATTGAAAGGTCTTACCTCTTTACAATCCCTTGCAATATGTCTATGCTTGTTACAGGCATAACAAGTTTGGACTACTGGATTGCGCTCATCCTTAGATGGTTCAATATTGTCTTTAGTCTGATTTCTAGTTTCCTTAGCATCTGTAGTGTCTTCTAGTGCTTTCATCTTTGCTTGCATGTGATCAATCTGATTTTGTGCTTCCTTGAATCTAATACCATTGGTATCTCCTTTAAGCTTCCAATCATATAACTGAGATTCTATCAGATCCTTTCTTGTGTGTAATTTATCAATGTGATTCTTTGCTTCAATCAATTGAGATTCTAACTTTTCTTTGTTGTTTCGTAGCTCCAAGATTTTCATGTTTTCTTGCCTCAATTCTTCATTTAGTTGAAGGTTCTCTTTGATTGGTTCATCATAAAATTCTTGATTGTTAGTTATCTTTTCATCCAACTCTTCAATCTGATCTTTTAGAAATGTGTTCCCCTCATTCAGCTTCTTAACCATTTTTCCCAAATCACTCTTTGATCAATCCTTCAAATATTTTCTTAGCTTCTTGATGAAAACTTGTGCACCACTTATTTTTCAGTTTTAGTTCTTCAACTTCTTTCTCAAATCTATCAAGGTCTTCAAGAGCTGCCATAAGATTCTTCAAATGTTTTACTTCTTCTGAACCCATTGATCTCCTCAAGTGGTTAAACTTATCTTTAGAGGACCAAAGCTTTGATACCAATTGTTAGGAATGAGAACATCGAGAGAGGGTGGGTGAATCAGTGTTCACTATATTTTATTCTTTTTACTTTACTCTTGATACTTAGCGGATTGCTTAAGTACTAAATTAAAGATAAATGTAAACAAGATAAAAAATCACAACACATAACACCAATATGGTTACAGGGAAACCCAAATAGGTAAAAACCCTAGTGGGAATTGACACCCACTAAGAACTACACTAGTGTCTTATGATCCTTGTTAGAAGATCTACAACCCTATTAGGAGTTGTTCTTTACAATGCTATTAGTACAGAGACTTGATCAAAGGTCAGACCCTGTTAGGGGTGGGGACACACTATCCTAGAGCTCACTACTCAAGTGGTGAAGGCTATAACCTTCTAATCTCATATACACACTATATCTCTTGGATGAACTGGCGATGTGAGACTACTTGTCTAATCAGTTCCTTTTTGTGTGATGATGCTTTAGCTCCTTGTAAAGATATAACTCATTCTAGCTTCACTTCGCATGTCTCTACTCTACTTTTCTTATCTCTATATCCACTATCATACTTTATTCCAAAGGCACATCTTATATTTATATGCGCTAATAAAACAAATAACAAGGTCATCCTATAACCAATTACATACAATGCTTCCAAGTGAATTGTCTCAAGCGTGCTTAGAAAAAAAGATGTTTATATGTCTACAACCTAATTAAAATCAATGCATAGCCTTTAAAAAACATTATTATAACCACTTTATCAAATTACTAATAGTTGGCTACATACTCTATTCTATTCTGGCATTCAATGTCTATACCACTTCAACTATCTGTTGTATGCACCCAAAAATGGTCGCCTAGACTTTGGGCCCCATTTATTCAATTTATCAATCCTGAATCATTTTGATCATTAATCAATATTTTCAACAATATCAATCTCTTGATCAAGTCTTAATTTCGATCATATATTGGATTTTTATCCTTGGGCTAACCATTTATCCTAAGTCTTTATTTGATTAAAAGGAATATTTCCTCCCCTTTTAATTAAATAAAAAGCCCCCACTTTCCTCTTATCCTAAGTTGCACAAATAAAACATTATTCCTATTTTATAAAAAGGGAAAAAGCACTTTTGTCTCACATGAGGCTCAAAAGTCAACACTTCACTCTCATTGGAGGATACTTGTGCACATGGATTGCTCCTCTTTCAACCTCCACCGCTGATTAAGACTTTTTGCCTCTTAATCTCCATGGTCCATTCCTTTGCATTTCTTATAAAAGGAGAGCTCTCTCCTTCATTTGGATACACACATTTTATGCTATTGTTATGCTGCAGGTTTTGGAGCTCTCTTTGAAGACACTCAAGCTTTGAAGACCTTGTTGTTGCATTTCATTTAGTTTGCTTTCATAGTTGCATTCATGGCATTCTTAGAGTAGATTTCCTTTTATGCAATATCACATAGTCTAAATAGGAAGGATTTGTAATCCATTGCTATTTCCTTTCATAGATTAGATTTCTTTTCAAGCATTGCATTGTTATCATTTAGCTTAGATTTGCATTCTTATATAGTTTGCATTACATTTCCATTTAGATTCTTGGAGATATTGGCATTGTTGCCCTTGTCTTCACTTGAATCTCTCATTGTATGGTTGACTAGCAAGGTCACTTTCTTGTAGCTCTAGCTGAGAGCAAAACTCATAGTCCCTTGCAACTCCATGCATAGAGAGCTATGAGCCGCTTTGTGAGGCCTCACTCTTGAGTAACCTTGCATGTAATGGTTCATAGAAGTGCATATTTTAGTGTGTACATTTCTGGCGCCCACCGTGGGGCAGAGTAGATAGCTTTGTCCTTTTATTTGATGCATTTTTCGTCATTTTCGGATTAACTATCGGAAAAATCTGTGTCTCTGGTTTTCTGTCTCAGATTATCGCGCGACACTTCTCAGAAATATCGCGCGATATACTTCCTGTCTTGGTGCGATACTTCGCTCGGAAAAAGTATCGCATGCCTATAGCGAAGTCTATCGCCTGGCATCGGGTGAAGTATCGCCTGGCATCGTGCGAAGTATCGCTCGACTGGGGAAGTATCGCCCGACTATAGGAAACTGTGTCGCGCGATACTGTTGGAGACTGAGAAACATCGCCTGGTCTGGCAGAGACTTGCACTTTCAATTTTTTTGTCCGAATTCAACTATTTTAGCTTGCTGTTCTGTTTTACTTTGTTTAATTAGGTCTAACCTACTTTTTTTAGCTTAAATCCATTAGATTATTGCACATTTACATTGGAATTTTGATTTTGCTAACATTGTGGGCCTAACAAGTTGTGTTTGTAGGTGCTCTCCTTTGCTTAAAAATTGCTAAAAACGCATGTCAAAGAGGGCTACTAACAGTTTTTGCAGGGCTGCCCAAGCATAAAAACAAATTTTTTTTTATTTTTTTTTTCATTTCTTGCTTGTTGTTGTTTTCCTTTCATTTGTGGCATTTACTAATTGTATTAGGAATCTTAATACCTTGTGAAAGGGATCTTGAGGTGGTAGGAGAAGTATGCTCTTCACCTTTAGGTGAATCAGAAAATCTTGACCCATCTTAAGGTTTTGGAAGCAAGGGGGTAATTGATATCTTTGCTTGGTGTGTTTGGGAGAGATTCTTGAGATAGGGGAGTATGCTCTTCACCCTTGTGGTGAATCAAAAACCTTGAACCTCAAGATTTGATCCATTTTTGTTTAGTTTAGGAATCCTTTAGAGGGCCTGCTCTTGAGCAATCAAGAGGAACGACTCAAGTGGGGACAACCTTGTCATCATTCTCCTTGGTGGCAAGTGATTCCAACTCACTATAATCTCAAGGCTATCAAGGACACCAAAAACCTTGATAGACATAACACTTGTCTTCGCTTGATGTAAGTACTTGTGGGATTGTGACCATGAGGAAAACATTGAGCAAGAATGCTTAAGGTACTCTTGAGGCCGCGAGGTCCTAGTCCTTTATGAGGAGCAAGAGGGGTGTTGTGAACGAAAATCCTTATTAAGAACCACTAGATAGAAGCCACCCTCTTTTAGCCGCTTATCTTCTTAGTGCAAGGATTGATCCAAGTGGTTTACCCGGATCACCTTAAGATACTCACCATATGTGTCCCTTTGGTTGTGTCATTTTGACATTTCCATGACAAAGCCAATATCTCTTGTGGGCAACCACTTGGTGTGAGGCAAGGGGGCATCAAGTTGTGGGCTAAGTTGATAAGTATTGAGCCTTGTCTTGTAGGTAGTAATTGCTTGATTTGTCTTCGATTGTGTGATACCAGTGTAAACGTTCTCAACATACAAACAATCGGTAGCATTCATAGGGTGCTTTTTCAATTTTGATATCACAAGTGTTTGTCTTGGCAAGGTTGCTTTTGCCCTTGTTTCAAGTGTTTGAAGACATGTTTGATCCTTTACTATTTGCAAACCTATCCGAATGCTGTTGAATCTGTGACTGAAACCAAGAACATCAACCCTTAGACTGAAAATTTTGACCAAACAGATCCAAAAATGCAAATTTCACACAATTCTGGTCAAGAGTTGAATAATTCTGCAACAGTATCGCACCCTTTAAGGCGAAGTATCGTGCGATACTTCGCACATGCTAGAAATATCGCACCCTTTGAATAGAAATATCGCGCGATAGTTCGCCCCTGACGGACTATCGCCCTGCCTGCCTGGGGTATATCGCCCTGTAGTATTAAGAAGTATCGCCTGTCTTAGGGCGAAGTATCGCACGGGTAGAGTTTTATCGCCCCAGTAGCCTGGAGTATATCGCCTGACTCATTTTTGTCGTGCTTAAATTTTGGTCAGTTTCAGTTGCTGTCAATTAGGCCAGGTCTTAGAACAGGCTTCTCACCCTGACGTTTGAGATCTGTCTTGACTCCAAATCTCTGGTTCTTAGTTCTTTGGGATAGCATCATTTGGTTTACAAAGTCACTTTGGAATAATTGTCAAGTTAGAAAGCCATTCTTGGTGCCAAGGTTCATCTTTAAAAGTGTTAGCTATATTCTGGGAAAATTTCAGTTCTCTTATTGTCCAAATCGCTTTCATTTTCAATTATCTTTTGGCCTAGTCCAACCTCCTGATTCAAAAGTGCAAAGGTAGTCACCCTTTGATTTGAAGCACCTCTTTGACAGTGTTGGTAAAGCCCCCTTTCTTTTCTTTTTTTTTCTATCTTTCTTTGGACAATAGAGGATTTCGATTATCCTAGTTTGGTGTTGACACTTTAGGTCACCTTATCATTGAGAATATCTCTCTTTCATGTCAGTTACGACAAGGTACCAAGTTAATCAAGGGAAGCGACCCCCTGTTGCCTTTAGCCAGTTACCACCTATCAAGACCCGTCGACAACCTAAGGGAAAAGGACCCCTTTTTGACCAATCTCCTAAGAGTGAATCTGAGGTTTGTTTTAATCCGGGAGCTAACCCTAGTGAAGTGAGCACCTCTTCCATACCACTTTCATCAAGCATGGACATGAGTTACACTTTCACCCGGCAACAAAGAGAAGCCATGAATCAAACTCTCGAGGATATCTTTCAACGACACAGAGGAGAGTATGGTGGTTCTTCTCATGCCAGTCCACCCGGGTCACCTCCTAACAATGCGAGGTATTTTGATGCTCAACAACGAGCTGAAAGACAGCATAAGTCAGCCCACTCAGATTCAGAGTCACAACACGAAGACCAGAACAACGAATCTGGTGATCACCATATCAACGCAGCTAATGCAATAAGGCATTCAAGACAGACCTCCCCACTTAAGGACACTTCTCGATATGCAAATACAAGATTAAGAAGCATTGAGAGAGAGAAGCAAGCCTACTTAGATGAACAGGCTGCAAAAAAGGAAAAATTCCGACAACTAGAGGAAGAGGAACGTGCATTGTTGGATATACAGAAAAGAGTCGCCCAAGAAGAAGAAGATAGACTCTATGCACAACAACTCCAAAATCAATCTAACAGGAGGGGAGCCAATAGTGGGACCAACTCGCCCCCATCTACCCCTTCCCCTAGCCCTCGAAGAAGATCAAAGACACCCTCATGATCCCCAAGTCCTAGAGGAAGAAGGACTTCAAGATATGACCATCATAGGAGACAATCGTCTCATAGACATTCAAAGAAACCCTCCCAACGAGCACATCATGGCTCACAACATGGAGGCAGTTATGCTAAATCCGATCATATGGACTTCATGACTATGCAACAAGAACCATCCTTTCAAGCCTATGTGGAGCAATACGTGGAACAAAACAAAGACCAATTTTTGGAAAGTCTTATCAACAAAGGCGCTAAAGTTCCATATAACTTTGATGTTCACCAAAAAATCAAGAAACAGAATCCTTCAACTGATGAGTTAATCTTACAAATGCAAAAGGATATAGACAGAATGAAGGCTCCCAAGAGTACATTTCATTTGGACTCCATATGTCCTAATCCCATTGACAAAAGTGTGGTGATGGTAGAATTTCCTAAGAAAGTTGAATTCCCAACATACGACAAATATGATGGCACGGGTGACCCTCATGACCATGTTCGACAATTCTACATAATGAGCTTTTCCTTTCACCACGAAGACTCCTACTTGCTGAGATTATTCCCAAGGAGTTTAAAAGGTCAAGCCATGGAGTGGTTCACCAACCTTTCCCCTCCAGTAAGGACATTTAGAGAACTTGTCCAAAGATTTGTGCAACATTTTGCTTACAATTTATCTAGGTCGGTCACCATGCTTGATTTGTGTAAACTTAAGCAAAATCAAGGGGAAACTTTTGTCACCTTTTTACAACGATGGAGGCGATTATGTTCGAAATACCCAAGGACAATCCCTGAAGAAGAGAGAATTGATATCATTGTGAACAACCTAATACCAGAACTCAAGTATGAAGTCAAGAAGATTCCATTTAATTCTTTTGATACTATGGTAGAGGTGGCATGTCGCATTGAGGATGTCCTAAAAGAACAAGGAATTTTGGCTAAACCAACAAATAACAACAATAGCCAAAATAACAATACTAATGGTAACAAGGACAAAAAGAACTCTTATTGGAACAAAAACAAGCAAGTCGTCAACGACGGAGTTGTTGATTCATCTCAGGTCAAAAATGAAAGAGTTCTTAATCTCTCTCATGCAGTTCAAGCTATGAAGTTGCAAACATCATCAACGCAACAAGACAAACCTCAGTATCAAAAGAGATCTAAAACGGAGAAAAGACAATTCACTAAATTGGGAGAATCCTATGCAGATGTTTTTAAGACACTCGTTGCTCATAATCTGGCGCACCCACAGGATCCTACAAAACATCGAATACCAGATCCTTTACCTCATTGGTGGGATGCTAAGGCTTTTTGCGTTTTCCATAATGGGATTGGACACGATATAGAAAATTGTTTCAAACTCAAGCATCTTGTCCAAGACCTTATTGAGAAAGGACAATTACAAGTGGGTGGGTTAACTACTAATGCAGACCATAAAGCCTTTAAAGAGCCCTTGCCTAAATATGAAAAAGGAGAGAATTCTAGTAAGAATGGCAAGGCGGCTATTAACTATACATACACACATGCTGATAATGTGATTAATATGCTTGAAGTGGCTGACGATAATATCAACATGGTGAGAAAGAAAGATCCTTATGGACATAATGTGGACTCAATTCCTATGACTAATGAAAGACCCGCTGTGGTGATAAGAGGTCCTCACACACAAGGAATGCCCCGGTCCCTCAATGTTGTCACTAGGGGACAGACTCAAGCACCCATTATCATCAAAGGTCCTAGCACTAGCAAGTCTAAACAACCCACGTCCAAAGGTGCTCCTCCAAAACCTGTCGTTGGTCCTGATTCCAATTACAACCTTATTGACCAACTACAACGTACACCCGCTCAGATATCCATTTTTGAGCTTTTAGAATTATCTCCTAAGCACAAGCGCATCCTCGAGGATGCCTTGCGAGCAGCCAATGTCCCTAATAACTTAGATATCGACCAATTCCAAAACATGGTCAACCATTTGGCTAGCCCTCATTTCCTCACCTTCTCAGAAGAAGATGACAAATCCATTAGTCACCCACATAATTTGGCCTTACACATCGAGGTCATGATTCATAAAACCCGTGTTAGACGTGTACTAATAGATGGGGGTGCGGGGCTCAATATTTGTACTCTGAGTTTGCTGCTAGCTCTAGGGTATTCTGAGAACGTCATTGACACAAAGAAAAGAATCACAATCAAAGCATATGATGAAGCAGAAAGAAGTTCTAAGGGATTGGCTGTTTTGCCTATTCGTATCGGTCCTGTAGAAAGAGACATATTGTTCCAAATTGTTGACGTTGGACCTCTCGCCTACAACATTTTGCTAGGTAGGCCATGGATTCATGAAATGCAGGCAGTCCCATCGACATATCACCAGTGTGTTAAGTTCCCCCATAATGGTGTAGAAATTTGCATCCCGGGAGACAGTGCTCTATCAGTTAATACCGTTTCTGCGGGATCACATGTACCTTTGAATAGAGAAGCTGACAATCCTAGTAGTTCACTTGAACAATGCAAGCAGAAATTCAAGACCATGGACCTTGGGATGGGAGATTATAAGATTGATTCTTTTACAAAAATGCCAATCTCTCCTAGGTCTTATGGGAGACCCTCCCCAAATGTGAAGCCTTCATCATCAGCAATGATGTTATTTGGGAAATTTGTTGAGTCTTCGGTCCCCATTCAAGAAGAGAAAGAAGAAGTTGCTGTAAGGAACTGGATATATCACGAAGAGAAATACAAACATAATGAGAATTTTGCTCCTTCACCTGAAACTTATGGGAAAGGATATACACTGGTCAAAAATATGGGATATCCGGGATTTGGTCCCCTTAGTCATAGGCTGGATGCTAAAGCTGAGCCTCTTGATCATGCTCTCTTTGGACGCAAAAATAAGTCCACGATCGGCTTAGGTTTTGAGAACAAGAAGAAGAAAGGTATCCCTGTCCCAGTTGCAACGGACAGCGACAGTGATACAGATTATACGCCCGATCTCTCCAATCAACAAGATGTGTCTGATGATTGGGTGCCCTCCACGAAACTCCTTTGGGGAGATTCCACAGATTTGATGCTTAATAATTCTACTATCCCAGCTGCGACGGATAGTGATTGTGTGACTTCTAGATCGACAAAGGAAAATGTTACTGTCCTAGCTGCGACGGATAGTACCAATACTAGAAAGGGGGAAACCCTCCCTAACCTTGAGGCTTCTACATCACGAGGCCTAAATAATGACTCAGAGACAGACTCCCATGAATATGAATGGGATTCGCTTTCAGATGCAACAATTGATCTAGATGTGGATATTATCCACACCTATAGTACCCAACCCGATGCAACTAACGATCCTAGTGTCAGACTAGAGGATTGCCCTCCTCAAATCGCCTTAGTAGACAGTGCTTCGTTTGATAGGATGAGCCCCAATTCAGGTATCTTAGGAGAAGACTTGATGAGCTCCGATTATATGGTCACCAGAGATGACACCTTTCACATTCACAACATCGAACCTACCATTGACTTGCCCCTTGTCCACTTTGACCTGATTGACTGGCCCCAGGGCCACCATGAGCCCACATTCCTCACATTTCGCAACGATTACGAAATTGCTTGCTATCTGAATGCTCTCGAACCTGTGGCTTCTTCCACCAGTGAACCAACAACCAGCATGACGGAGCCTGATATTAAGTACCTCAGTCTCAAAACAAAAGAAAAAAAGAAAAATAGGTCTGATGGCGAAAACCACTTTGTGGCGGTGTCAGAACCAAAAATAGTAAAAAGAAATGATGCATCCAAAGGTGAAAACCTCTTTGAGGCACCTAAGGATGGGGTACTTAATAACTTGCCGAGTTATTTCCAGGATAGATCATCAATCTTGATTGAACCAACAAAGCCGGTCAATCTAAACACAGAAGAAAATCCTCAGATAGTCCATCTTGCTCAGTCTTTATCAGAGGAAGAGACCAAGGCATATGTACAGTTTTTACAGAAAAAGAAAATTAATTTTGCATGGACCTACTCAGACATGCCAGGGCTTGACACAAATCTCATAATGCATCACTTATCTATAGCTCCAGGAGTCAAGCCAGTCAAACAGAGACTAAGAAAAATGCATCCACATATAGCTCTACTTGTCAAAGGAGAATTAGAAAAGCTTTTGAAAGCTGGATTTATTAGAGCCATCGATTATGCAGAATGGATCTCAAACATAGTACCGGTCTCCAAACATGATGGGTCCATTCGTGTCTGCACAGATTTTAGAGATCTAAACAAAGCATGCCCAAAGGATGACTTTCCACTTCCAAACATTGACATGATAGTGGACATGACGGCGGGATATGACATATATTCCCTAATGGATGGTTTCTCGGGGTATAATCAAATCAAAATAGCTCCTGAAGACCAAGAGAAAACAGCATTCACATGTGCATGGGGAACCTACTGTTGGAACGTCATGCCATTCGGGTTAAAGAATGCAGGAGCAACTTACCAAAGAGCTATGACAACTATCTTTCATGATATGATGCACAAAAATATGGAAGATTATGTGGATGATACCCTGGCAAAATCAAGAAAAAGGGACACACACCTCAATGATCTGGAAGTAATTCTAGATCGTATGGAACAATTTCAACTCAGATTGAATCCAAAGAAGTGCGCATTTGGCGTCACCTCAGGCAAACTTTTAGGATTCATAATATCAGCAAAAGGTATCGAGGTTGATCCCGAAAAGGTCCAAGCAATCATAGATATGCCACCTCCTCGAAATATCAGCCAAATGAGAAGTCTTCAAGGACGTCTTCAATCAATTAGGAGGTTTATTTCTCAGCTTGCAGATAGAGCGCAACCCTTCAACAAGACATTGCATAAGGGTGCTTCTTGTGTTTGGAACGAGGATTGTCAAAAGAGCCTAGATCAGATCAAACAATACTTGGCTAATCCTCTGATCTTAATGCCTCCTATTCCAGGGAAACCATTGCTTCTATATATCTCAGCTACAGACACTTCCCTGGGGGCATTATTGGCTCAAACAGATGATACTGGGAAAGAACGGGCCATCTACTATATCAGCCGTACTCTAGTCTCTTATGAGATCAATTACAATAATATTGAGAAATCTTGTCTCGCGGTGGTGTTTGCTTCTCAAAAGTTACGCCACTACATGCTTGCACATACCATACACTTGATTGCCAAAATTGATCCCCTTAAATATTTGCTTGGTAAGGCTGCCCTGACGGGTAGACTTGCTAAATGGATGATGGTCCTCACTGAATTTGACATAGAGTACGTTGAAAGGAAGGCAATAAAAGGGCAAGCTATTGCTGACCAATTAGCTGATTTTCCAATCCAGGATAGTATGCCAGTCTAAGTGGAATTCCCAGATGAACACATCTTATATACCACTACTCGCACTTGGACAATGTTCTTTGATGGCTCCCGCATGCAAAATGGATCAGGTGCCGGAGTGTTATTTGTTTCTCCACATGGGTACAACATTCCAAAGTCTTATAAACTATTGTTCCCATGTACCAATAATATTGCAGAATATGAAGCTTTAACTAATGGCTTGAAAATGGCTATAGAATGGAATATCACAGAATTACATGTCTTTGGGGATTCTCAGCTAATCATCAACCAAGTCAATGAAGAGTATCAAACCAAAGATGACAAATTGATACCTTATAAAAAGATGGTTGATTCTTTGAAACGCTATTTCACCTTTGTGACGTTTCAACAAATCCCTAGGATAGAGAACAAAGCTGCAGATGCCATGGCCACATTGGCTTCACTTCTTCAGTTGGAGACACATGAATCCAGATTTGAATTCCTGGTGGAAGAGCTACACCATCCCATCTTTGACTCATCTGAAAGCCGTGTCATTTGTGCCATTATCACACACGAGTCCTCCCGATATGGTGATATCTATTCATATCTTCGTGATGGCATCATCCCTGACACATTCACCCGCTCCGAACGCCGAAACCTCATCCGTAACGCCTCTCGCCACACCCTCATCTCTGGTGACTTATATAGAAGGGGTTTAGATGGGACACTCCTTAGGTGCTTGGAAAAGGAGGAATCCAACCAAGCGTTAGCTGACATCGACGAGGGCATTTGTGGTGGGCATTCTAATGGTCTTGCCATGGCCCGAAGGTTGCTTAGGGCGGGATATTATTGGCCCACAATGCAAATAGATGCAGTCACCTTTGCTAAGTCATGTGAAAAATGTCAGAAACACGGCAACCTGATTCATGCTCCGGGTAGGGAACTAATCCCTTCTATTTCTCATTGGCCATTTCAGCGCTGGGCCTTTGATCTGGTTGGGAAAATTCACCCCAACTCATCAGGTGGACACAAGTTCATCATTACTGCCACTGACTACTTCACAAAATGGGTGGAGGTTGTACCACTTTCTGTTGCTTCAGGAAGGACCATTTCTTTGTTCATCTTGAACCATATCATTTGCCGATTTGGAGTGCCTTCTGAGATCATTACTGACAATGGAGGTCAATTTAAGAATAAAGACCTAAAGCACCTATGCAAAAAGTTTAAAATCAAGCAACATTGGTCCTCCATATATTTCCCACAAGGAAACGGACAGGCAGAAGCTTCTAACAAAACCATTCTTAAGATTCTTCATAGGACAGTACACAAGAATGGTAGGGATTGGCACTTGCAAATCAATCCAGCACTATGGGCTTACCGAACAAGCATTCGCACACCTACAGGGGCCACTCCTTTTTCTCTCACCTATGGCGCTGAAGCAATATTGCCTTTAGAAGTCGAGATACCATCCCTTAGAGTCTCACTCAAAGGTTTGATTACAGATGAGGACTACCGTGCCATGAGGTTGCAGGAACTAGAACTTCTAGATGAGAAGCGTAAGGCTTCCTTTGATCATATGAGAGCGTATCAGAAACGTATGTCCAAGGCATTCAACAAGAAGGTTCGCCCTAGAGAATTTCAAATAGGTGATCTTGTTTTACGAAAAAACCCTAAGAACCAGCAAAACAGAGAGCAAAAGGGCAAGTTTGAACCTAACTGGCTTGGACCATATGTCATCACAGCTGCTTTTGGTACTGGTGCGTATTTACTGTCAGATCCTGATGGAGAACAGCTCCCTGATCCCATCAACATTGTGCACCTTAAGAAGTTCTATCCTTGATGCCCATTCTGTCTGGGGGCATCTTTTGTATATATCTTATTGATCCTGAAAAAATTCTAAAAAAATTGATATATGATGCTGAAAAAATCCTAAAAAGCATAAAATGTCCTGAAAAAAAATATAAAAAAATCAAAATATTCAAAAAAGCAAAAAAAAAAAAATAGAAAAAGTGCCTTGGTGAAAACCTAGCAATAGGCGCCTTGGTAGCAAAAATCAAAAAAAAGAAAAAAAGAAAAAAATTGCAACAAATCCAAGTGGTGAAAACCTGGAAACAGGCGCTACTTGAGGCCTTTGTACCCCTATTTGTTAGCATGCGTCCTCGACATTTAAACCACTTTCCATCATGCCTTGACCTTATTTGACCTAGTCTGGAATTGGTCTTTGTCTTTGTCTAGGGGGCATAACTGTTCGCATAGGTCCTTTTGGTGCGTTTGTCTCTGGGGGCATTCCACAACAGGTGTTTTTCAACACCACCCCAAACAGTGTTTTTCAAACACTACCCTTGTGTCGAGTGTTTCTTAACACTTATCAGATGTCTTACCCAATAGTCTAAGTATAATGCGATAATGCTCATGTGCAGATGCGATACTCAGAGTCTGACTCTATGACCAACACACACGCACTTAAACAATCAACTCGCTGATGATATGATCACTTTATTTTTCTTTGTGTGCTGTCTATGAGGATTTCTTTGATGAGTGATCTCTCCCTGAGAAGTTTTTCGATGATGCATAGCTAGAAGACTGAGGGAATGAGAACATGTTTTCTTTCTTTATCTGCTTGTGGGTATATTTTGTTGATTCTAACTGTCATGAGCATTTATGCTGGTCCTACTTGACACTATGGATTGACAAGGTATTATCCTTGACTGTTTTGCGAGTGCATGCTTCTAGCTATCCGAACTTTCATGTGTCTTGATACAAGCATAATCTCGCTATACCAAACTTAGGTGATCTCACTGCATTAGTCATCTTGATCTATATGTCTTTGATGCCTAGGAGAGATTTCCACATTTCTATCTGATAAAGATCATATTCATATCCACATAGTAATGCTAGTGTGCATTGTATGATCTTACGACGCTACCAATAACACTCGATGATGATAATTAGATGTCTATAAGCGTCGTGACCTTGCAAGTCAACCACTTTCATAGTAGCTTGCATTTTTAGGGTCATGTTAGTTTAATCTTGCATCTTGCACATGGAGAGAGCTCTCCTTTTTCATCCTACATGGACCTGTTAGTCAACTGCGCTCACCTTCTCTTCTTCTTGATCATGTCTTTCGCTCCTTGTCTTTTTCATCTCGAACCTGTTCCTGTTCATCACAAGGGGTTAATCACATCATCATATCTATATCAAAACTGTCATTTTTCAAGAAACATAAGTCTACATCATACATATGAGAATTAAACATACAACTATGAGAGAGAACATACATAAGCACATACATAAGCATTTTGAGCAAAATGACAAGACAATATACATAAACTGATACATCCATCATAAGTGAGACAAATACACATGATATACCGAACATCCAGTAATCTCATAAATCAATAAATATCATGATATACAATATGAGATCCCAAAATCTGGATCAAAAGTCTCAAAATATGTCCAAACAACCTAAAACCTAACCCTAAGACTCGCTACCACCCTCGTGAGGAGCTCGTGGTGGTGGAGGAGGCATAGCTCTCCTATCAAAAGCCACGTCTAATACCCCTGCCCGCTGAGAGTATGATGGTGCCCTCTCACCCTCTGGGACGGCCTGCAGATATAATCCGTGATAATAGGCAGCCCTCGCTGACTCCCGTCGGAGCTCCAGTGCCTCGGTCTGTGCCATCGCCTCACGGCGTGCTATCTCTGCTCTAAGATCAGCTATCTGCTGATCCCGCTCTGCCCTCAAATCTAGGAGCTGCTGATCTCTCACAGCTATGGTGGTCCGCAGCTGCTGTATCTCTGCCTCCCGAGCCTGTATCTGGGCTCTCAGCTCCTCTCCCCCCGCAGGCTGCTCCTGCTGTACCTCTGCCTGCCGGCGAGCTGGTCTCGCCTCCTCCTCAGGAGTGGCTGATCTCTGTCCCCGTGACCGTTTCCGGCCACCTGATCCTGACCCCTCTCCTCTCTCCATCCTCCTCCCTCTCCCCCTCCCGCCATCCCCTCCATCTCCTCCCTCCTCTCCTCCGTCCCCTCTGCCTCCTTCGTCCCCTCTGTCTCCTCCCTCTCCTCCCGGCGCTGGCACCTGAGCATCTGGTACCGTAAATTGAGGGAATGGTACCCTCCGCCGCTCTGCTCTGTAGGCTCCATCAGCCCCTGCGTCTGCCACATCTGGGAAATACTCCCAGGGCTCGCTCCTGATACTCGCTGTCTCTGCGACAGCCTGCTGATAGTCCAGCATGGGTAGCCACCCATGTCCCTCCTCATCCCTGGCTCTAGCATAGGTAGTAGTCTCTGTCGAGACTCGCTGCTGCCTCCCGAACTGCCGCCACACCCGACTGATGCAAAACCTCTCTGTGATATCTGCATGTCGACCTACCAGTGGCCGACTGCATAGCATATAACTGAGCTCCTCATCTGCATCACTCCATCCCTCCACATCCCTGTATGGCCTCCATGTGAATGAGGCTATCTCATCTAAAATCCGCCGATAGTAGGTCACATCCCCTGAGTGGGCATGTGATATAAACCCGATGTACCTGTAGATGAATGGGTACCTCCTCTCCCTCGGCTGAATCCTGGGACGCACTACAGCAATGTGCTCCCATGCCCATACCTGTGCCAGGATGGCACCACACGCCCATGTCCGACCGTCCCTGTAGACGATCTCATGCAGCTCATGATACATCTCTGCTAAGATCGCAGGCCCCCATGCCATCCGTCGAGGCCTGCCTACCAAGTCTACCAGTAGCCTGCCCCATCCGAGCGGGAATCCCTTCTGACTGCGATCAGTCATCAGGATCTGTGAAATGATAGATGCCACAATGCATGGCACCAGATAATCTCTGCCGAAGTCATCAAGCAGTCACTCCCAGCTGACATGCCTGTCTAGGATGGTCACATCCTGAAACATCTGCTGAATCAATCGGCGCCCCTCAGTGACGTCCTGATCATAGTACACCTGTGACAAACACATAAATCATGTTAGTTTTCATCTCATGGAAATATTACATTTATGATTATATCTCAAAACATGATTATACTTACAGGCTCTCCGTGGCATGGCACTCGTAAGATCCTGTAGACGTCCTCCAAAGTGATCAACGCCTCTCCAGTAGGCAGATGGAAGGTGTTGTGCTCACTATGCCATCTCTCGGCAAGAGCAGTCAACAACCCATGGTCCGCTCAGATATATGGGTACCTCAACAGATACCGGAATCCCATAGCCCTGATATCGGCATTGCCCGGATCATCCAGATCTCGGACACACCGCAACCCAGTCACCTTCGGCGCTCTGATGATGAGCGCCGGAAAAACCTCCTGCAAGCCAAAACCAAATCCGTTGTTAGTACATCTCATGATGGATGTCCAAAAAAACTCAGTATAAAACATCTTAAAAATGTAACATTGTCTAGACCCATGTCATTCTTGCTCAAAAAATGCATTAAATATCAAAATTTTCAACTGGGCGATATTCTTTTTCAGAGAAGTATCGTGCGATACTTCTCCCTATAGTAGGGCGATAAACCTTATGTCGGGCGATACTTCGCCCAATATCGCGCGATCTTTCACCCAGTATCGTGCGATACTGATGCCCAAAGCGTGCGATACTTTTGGGGCGCGCGAAGTATCGCGCGATACTTCTCCCCAAAGCGCGTGATACTTCTAAAGTATCGCGCGATATTTCGCACAACAAAAAAATTTTTTGAAATTTAAAATTTGAAAAAAAAACGTGCTAAAAAAGCTATTAAATGCTAGAAATGATCAAAAAGCTCGAGTTTTTCGAAAACATACCGGGGCAGGATAGTGTGGTGGCCGGTTATGCAACCGGGCGCGCTCGAATCGATTCCTGTGGACGGGAACTCCTGCTTGCTGAGCCATTTTCTCTCTCTAAAGCTCTGAAATTCTCAAATCACTAAAAGACAAATGATTTTTGAAAATGACATTTTGACCCTTTTTATAGTATTTTGACTTTTTGACCTAATTTTCAAAACACCTCGGAATTACGCAAAAATTGCACCCCTAGCTAATTTCGACGTCCTGGATCCATTTTCGGACTCGAAATCGAAATCCGAGGTCATCTTCATAGTCAAAATCGCATTTCAAATTCTTTCCCCCCTTCTGCGCAGTTGATTGACCTTTTGAGGCATAATTTGATTTTCGGTGGAATTTCTTCCTTCCATGTCTCTCAAATTTTCTAGTCTTTCATCCACTCTATTTCTAGTCTTCTATCTCATCGCTGGGGCATGTTTCATTGCCTAATGGTTATCCTATTATCATTTACATTCGATTATGATTTCATTATGATTTGGTCAAATCTTTATCAATTTTCTGTCTCTCCTCTACCAGATTTCGATTTCGATTCCGAGGGGGCAGTATTTATGGGATTCTCATCCCTAATTCTCTTGATTCTCTTGATTCAGACATCTTTTGTGAGCTTTTTGCTCAAAATTTGAGATTCTTATCTCCCATTTTTAGACATTGATTATTGCCTAGCAGCGACAGTGATAGTTTTGTCTAAAGCTTGATTTGCACCTAGCAGCGATGGTGTTCGTCTACGCTTTTGTTTATGTTTGTCCAGATGTGATCCCGAATCGACCTCATATCTGAGTTGTTTTGTGATCCCAGATCGATCTCACATTTCAACTTCATTCTTTGACTACATGTGTTCCCAAATCGATCACACATTAGTCAAAGAGGGGCAAATGTATGCACCCAAAAATGGTCGCCTAGACTTTGGGCCCCATTTATTCAATTTATCAATCCTGAATCATTTTGATCATTAATCAATATTTTCAACAATATCAATCTCTTGATCAAGTCTTAATTTCGATCATATATTGGATTTTTATCCTTGGGCTAACCATTTATCCTAAGTCTTTATTTGATTAAAAGGAATATTTCCTCCCCTTTTAATTAAATAAAAAGCCCCCACTTTCCTCTTATCCTAAGTTGCACAAATAAAACATTATTCCTATTTTATAAAAAGGGAAAAAGCACTTTTGTCTCACATGAGGCTCAAAAGTCAACACTTCACTCTCATTGGAGGATACTTGTGCACATGGATTGCTCCTCTTTCAACCTCCACCGCTGATTAAGACTTTTTGCCTCTTAATCTCCATGGTCCATTCCTTTGCATTTCTTATAAAAGGAGAGCTCTCTCCTTCATTTGGATACACACATTTTATGCTATTGTTATGCTGCAGGTTTTGGAGCTCTCTTTGAAGACACTCAAGCTTTGAAGACCTTGTTGTTGCATTTCATTTAGTTTTCTTTCATAGTTGCATTCATGGCATTCTTAGAGTAGATTTCCTTTTATGCAATCTCACATAGTCTAAATAGGAAGGATTTGTAATCCATTGCTATTTCCTTTCATAGATTAGATTTCTTTTCAAGCATTGCATTGTTATCATTTAGCTTAGATTTGCATTCTTATATAGTTTGCATTGTATTTCCATTTAGATTCTTAGAGATATTGGCATTGTTGCCCTTGTCTTCACTTGAATCTCTCATTGTATGGTTGACTAGCAAGGTCACTTTCTTGTAGCTCTAGCTGAGAGCAAAACTCATAGTCCCTTGCAACTCCATGCATAGAGAGCTATGAGCCGCTTTGTGAGGCCTCACTCTTGAGTAACCTTGCATGTAATGGTTCATAGAAGTGCATATTTTAGTGTGTACATCTGTATCTTCATCATATTGTCTCATCTGATCATGTGCTCTTATACTTAGCATGAATACATACTATTATCTTAACTTGAAGGGTGCATACCATAACTTAGCCATATGCACATGCGTCGATGCTCTGATCTTCTAGTGCTCTACTAATTGTCTAGTCTTCTTTATTTAGCCATATTCTGACCTTATGATAATGTGCATTGACTCCAAAACTCTATATGACTTTTTTGGCATAATGACAACACTATATCTAGTCATATACAATAGTATAGTCAACTTGCCAACATGGGTCACTTCTGAAAAAGTGTTTAAATCCTTTAATAGGGTCACACGTAGCAGTGTGTTTGTAAACCTTTAACAAGGTTGGCTTCTCACAAAGCTTACTTTAGAAGAGTGAAAATATCAGTAACATGTTACAAAGTGGTTTTTGCCAAGTTGGGTTTCCACTATAAGTCTTTGTGTTATAATTATGTGAATGTTTCTATATTCTGCAAGTTAATTACTTTTGGATAGTGGACTGCATGTTATATGTTTCTAGTATATATTCTTTAGAGACCGAGTTGTGTTTGTGATTAGATCTAAGATTATTGAAGTGATTAAAAGTTCAATTGGTACATCTAGACCTAAGAAAAAATGAGTGATCCCCTCTCTAATGTTCTAAATAATATTAATAGTTAGGCTGGTAGCAATGTTGTTGGGTTACAAGTTATTTTATAGTAGCAGACCAAGCTCTATATCGGCTGGACTTGTAATGATGTCCTATAGGATGGTTTAAGGAAAAAAAAAATATAACCTTTGCAAAGTCCTAGCACAACAGTTTCTGAGAATATTAAGGCTACAAAGAAATACAAATCTAAAGATTTTAGGTTTGGATAATTTTTAGTTCATATGTATATACATATCATTCAAAAATTCCCTAGCATGCACCCCTGTACATGGAAAGCAAATGTACCTAATGGGATTCAAATTTCAAAGAGCTATAGAAGATAGGATAAGAATTGGGTTGATAAAGAGTTATTTTCTTAGACAAAGATACTACAAAGGCAAATGAAGGTAAGGTATAGAATACCTAAGAACATTGAAGTATGAGGACACTATCTGTATCATGGTTAAAACTGACTGTGTTTGTTTTGAGGTAGTGGTACCAAGAATGAAATGGTGTTACACTATGGAGTATGAAGTAAGTGCTGAGTTTCTAACCATAAATGTAGAGTATGTACTGGAAGCAGAAATAGACCCTACCCAAGAAATTGGGGAACATATAGGGAGAAGTATGAAAAAGTCAGAGAAGAGAAAGAAAAAGTAACAACAAAAAGGAAAATTAGTAAAATTGTGGAGGATATCACTGTGAAGGTAGGAATAACTAAGGATCACTTGATAAACATAAGGAATAAGATGGAAACATCTTCAAGCATGGCCATTCATACTTCTATTCCTTTAGAGGTAGAAAATATAGTAAGTCCTACTATTGATATTGTTGACTTATCAGCTACACAAGAGGAGGCAGTACAAGAACTTGTGGCTATGATCATTCTTAGAAGATCTACAAGATCTAGTAAGAAGAACAGTCCTATGGAGAAAGAGGTAGATGTGAAGAGGAAGAAAGAGGAAAAGTTAGTTGAGAAAGTAGAAGAGAAAGAAGCTCAAAAGGATCCACAAATTTTGTGGAACCCAGACCTTAAATCCCTACAAAAGAGACTGATAAAAGATGGGAACTTGAAGATAGTGGAAAGGTAATATGAGAGGTATGTTTTTAAAAACCAAGAGATCATTGAAGATACCGTCATTGAGAATCTATTGATTTTGAAGAAATAATTGTTAGAAATTGAAGGGAGTATCTCTAAAGAGCTATATAGAAAACTAGAAGTCAAGAAGTTGTTGGGACAATCAAAAGATGAAAAAATAAGAAATAAAGCCATTGAGGACATGTTACCAGTTGACTCAATACAAGAAAGGGAGAGGATAATAAATTCATTAAAACCTCTGTTGAGGATAAAGGCCAAACTAGTGAAAATCATGGCTAGGAAATGTGATGAGGTAATTGAGGACACTCAAAGGGAATTAGATAAAATTCTAATGAATGATATGCCAAAGAAGACCTCACCTCCCAAGGTTACTAAGCCTACATCTTTAGGATTCAGAGAAAGTTCTAAGGTAGTGGATGCAAGTGTACAAGATAGCATGCAACTAGATTTCTATCTCTGGTGCGCCTGTGACCCTTGACACTTCACATGATGTAAATGATCCATTTATGGATAATTTGGATAGTATGATAGAATTTGGAGGACAAGAATAGTTAGAGGAAGAGAAAACAAAGGAGATAGTATAGGAGAAGGAAATACAACAGGAAGAAAAGACGGAAGAAGAGACCAGAAAAGAAAAAGTTGCTAAGGTTAAAATGAATACCTCTTTATTGTTGGAAAGTATGGCCAAACCAACAAGTTCTAATGTAGATATTATGCATGGGGATGAGCTTATGAGGCTATCCTTCATGGCCTTCACCACGGATAAAGAAATGTTAATGCAGAAAGGGGACAAAAGAATAAAGGTAATGGCTAGGGCTGTAGAAACTATAAATAAGATACTTCCCTGATAGATTATCTTTCAAGAAAAGGATGAAGCTAAGAGTCTTGGTATGGTATTGGATAGCGTTGATAGTCACTTTGACTCATTTCTAAAGACTATAGAAGATAAAGAAGAGAATAAATTTTTGGAGAAGAAGTTGAGATAAGTCTGTCAGTCCATTTCATGGGACTTAGACATTCTCAAGGATCCTACTCTTAAGGCCAAGATCTTTATAGCACAAGGTAGGAAGATTTAGAACTACTACATAAATCCTTGCAGGCATGTAAAGAATATTGAGGACATTGTAGCCTAGGATAGGGCTACTCTTGATAGTCTGATGAGTAGTTATGAATCATCTTCACTAACTATGGGAAGAATAGATAAAGAGACATCTGGCCTATTGGAGAAGATCAGTGTATTGAAAATGAAGAAAGGGAGAGTTGTAGATAGATTTGGCTTATTAAAGAAGCCTATTGACCCCTAAGCTTTCAATTCTTGAGACTCATCTTTCAGAGATGGAAAAGGTTGAAGGATCAATAACTTTGTCTACACCTACTGAGCTTAAGGCACTAGAGACCACATCATATGCACTGAATGGATTAATCCATGCTAGTGAGATACTGATAAAGTCATGGGATGAGGAAGTGAAGACCTTGGAAAACTCTTTCCAAGATGTCTTAAAATAGGCGAGTAAGAACTAAGTCCTTTTGTACTTAGTAGTTTTTGATATTTTGAATACACCTTTTCCATTGATATCAAAGGGAGAGGAACAGAAAGAGAAAAAATGTAAAGAGTAAAAGGAAGAGAAGAAAAATAATAATTAGAAATAAAAATATGTAAATTAAAAAATATAAAAGAGGAAAAGAGAAAAAGAGCTATGTATAGTTAGTGCTTTAACACTTAGTCATTTTTCTAAGTGCTTCCATCAATGCCAAAGGGATATATTGTCATGCCCCGCAAGGGAACCGGGGAAGAGAACAAAGATTCTCTTTATAAAAGAAAAACCTAAGTAATGATTTATGAAAAATTTTGAATTTTAAAAACAATTATATGAACAAAACTTAAATTTAGTTTCCTCCCAAGGTTCCCTTCTATTTAATGCATGATTCATTTAAGTCCATTAAGTAAACTAACAACAAGATATACTTCTCAAATAAAATTACATCATATCACTATAAGATTCTTTATTAAGAACTACAAAGTACTTTCATTTCAATTTTCCATTTAAAATCATCTATATTCCTAAGTATTCTTTTATGAACAATATAACCTTTAAATCAAATAGAATCATCTAAATCATTTGATACATTGCAAATAATACATTTGTTCTTCAATAGCCTTTCCTTGAATCATCACTAATTAAAATCATACTACTTAACTAAAAATCATTTTCTTTTCTAACATACATCTTATACATAAAGTTCACATTCCCTTTTTCCCTTTTTCCTAAGTCTACCCATTTCAAATACATCATTTTGAATTAAATCAATGATTACATTACATTCATCTCCACTCAGGAGGTAACAATAACTTTACATCATGAAAGATAATTACAAAGCCTTTATTCTTCAAAAATTGGTACATAAGCAAGCATGAATCTTCAAACACTGCATCCACAAAAGATACCTTGATAAAATGTTTACCACCCAACCACATGGACACCCAAAGGCCCACTCCCCCATGCTAGGAGATAAACACTAGGGTCCACAAAGAAGGAATAGCTAGGCCAAACCTAGGGTCGGGTTACTTTTCCCAAATAAAAAATGAAAAGAAAGCCCAATTATAAATCTTTCCCCAAGCAGGTTCTAAGGCTTGGTAGAAACTCTAAGAAACAACCTAAGTGAGTGTCATCGCATAGCCCTCACCACTTGGGTTTTCCTGGTACTAGCCACTCTGAGCCCCGGCCCTAAAGTAGGCACATGCGGAACCGAATGCCTTTCATATAGACAAGCACCATTCAATCGTACCTATGCATAAGCACCTTCTCCCACTCCCATCTATAGCCTTTACTAGCACTAATGGCATGGGCGAGGCACATTTAATCTTTTTACATGTTTGAACCCATTCCCATAAGTTTTAATTAAATTATCACTTGTTAAAATAACTCTTCAGTTGGTTATCCTAGTACTAGCCACTTAGGGCCTTGGCCCCGGACTAAGAGCCACTCACTAGGTGTCGTTAGGTTTTCTACCCTTAACCCACATATTGCAACCACATCATACACATAGTAAAAACATATCATAAACATATTTTTAAGACTACATCAAAGAGTAGAAAATAATAAGATAGTTTATGGATGTTTTAGGGGAAATTAGGAACGTTTAAGGATGTTTAGAATGGTCCTGATCTTCTTAGACAACCCTAAACCCTAAACTGTTTCCTTCACACATCCTAACCCTATTAAGGCATCCAAACACACTGAACATAACCTCTACCAAACAAGGAATGAACACATTTATGATTTACCCAAAGTTCCATATACCAAAAGTTAATGTTCCATGAACTTCATTCTAAGCCTGTTATTTGACTAAGCCTAAAATTTGACTAAGTCTGATTTTATTAAAAATCTAAAAATTAAAAGTTACAACTTAACTCCTAGGAAGTTGAAACTTATCCCAATCAATCCAAAAGGTACCTAAACCCTTTATACAAGTATAACTTAAAGTATAATAAATTAACGTAAACTTATACTTTAATGTTTTAATTGTATAAATCTTGAATCCTATTTTCATCGGTTAACACTAATCTGCTTGGTTCATACAGTCTGGTTAGTTAACACAGTCTACTCGGCTGACACTAGTTGCTCGATCACCACTAACTTACTTGGTCACCACTAACTTAATCGGTCATCAATGACTTACTCTGTCATCACTAACTTACTCGGTCATCACAGACTTACTCGGTCACCACTGACTTACTCGGTCATCACTAACTGATTGCCAAAAACTACAAATTATGACTGTCAACTTTGGCTTGAGGGTAAAACTAGGCATTATGGGAACTAGGGTTGCCTAATCTGAGCACAACCCATTTGAGATCTCCTAGTTTCCCTTTAGAAATAGCCCATCAATCCATCTTATCTATCCAACATATCTATTCTCAATCTGGGAAAAGAAAAGTGGTGCAAAGAAAAATATGAAACTATAGGTTTGAAACAAAAGTTCTAAAGCCTCAAAGAACTCATGGACATTCTAGATAAGAGAGGAAATACAAGGAGAATGCTAAGGACCCTACAACCTCCTATAAATGCATAAATATTTGTTTATACTCAATATAGGAAATAAATCCATTCAACATGTTCCTACTCTTCAAATCACTAATACAGGGAGAATGATATATATAAAACATAGCATTATGTAATTTATATCAACAACAAATATACAGAGAAACATTTAACTAGATTTTCATCTTTTCATATCACAAGGGAGAGATAACTCTCAGGATGAATTCCAACCTGGAGTCCTACAGAGATTCGGTTGATGAAGACCAATCCAATCCTCTCAACCCTTTCAACACTCCTTCAAATCCTCTTGGGTGCAGTCTCTAGCCTCTTCCAGAAATAACCAAATGCCACTCTCAGAGAATGATGAATTTCTCTCCTCACAAATACAATATTCCTACCAGCATACTACTAATCTTGTTATCTTCTTCTCGAAACAACTCTCCTCCAACTCCCTCTCACACAGGAAGTCTTTCTTGTATATAGATTGGGGAGTAGTTGCACAGGTACTCCAACCAATGCAACTATCCACCGGTTATCCATTAACAATACAATTTGTAAAATGATTCCCATAAAGGGATAAATAATTTTTTAATAAAACTATAATCTATTACCGTAATCAAATTTATGTTTCCTTTACTTTAGGGAAGTTAATAATAATAATTATTATTTACAACCATATCATTAACTAATCTAATTATTCATTAATAGAATGTAATAATTACTTACTCACCAATAATTATATAAATATATGTATGCATATGCATATGTGTGCACCCATTTGCCTATGTGTACATATATTATGATTATTATAAATATTATTGCAAACATAATATTATTATTATAAAGCATATTATAAAGATAATACCATAAAATTCTTTATTATTATTGATATTAAAATCACATATTTCAATCACATACTAACTCATTCCTAACAAGATCTGCTAGTACATAAGTAGCTAATAATAAAGATAAATTACTAAATCATACCCTCAAATTCACATCAATAATCTACTAATAGAATTGAAAATACCATAAAGACAACTAGAACCACTATACTCAAAACTTCATTCACAATGAATACAAAAGACAAGAAACTAACTACAAGACCCAGAAAACTAGTAAACTAAGAGATCACATAATATATCCACACAAGGGACTGACTCGGCACTTCCCACCTAAGGATAAAAGGATCAAAGGTGAATTTTATTCCTATGGAACCTGGTGATATCTCCATAACAACAACAATGATCAAGGATTTTGAGGGATCGCTCAGACCTGTGAGGCCAGGTGGAGATGATACCTGGTACTTGCAATCTTGCATCACCAAGAAGAGATACATATATATACATATGGCTATAAAAATCAGATATATGCAAGCAGATGACTAGGATCGATACATCGTGTGGACCTCAACTAAGTGAGTAACTATGACTTCATCCTGAGTCATGAAAACACATTCAACACATATCCATGAAACATAAAACATCATGATAATGGTTAGATTCAAATCATTGGGTTAGATCCATAAAAAATATATAAATAGATGGTTTTCTAATCTCATAAACATATAAATGATAACCATAAATGAGCATATCCATCATATCATCATTCACAAAACATAAATGTAAATGTATAGTCCTGACCATCATAATAAAAATGTCCAAATCAGAAAAGTCTAAGTATCGCCATAGGAGAGGTATTACATATATTGTTGGAAAGTGGTGCTTTGGGGTACTAGGGATCACTTTAGGGTTATCATTCATGGCAACACTTATGCTAGAGTGATCGCATGCTGGTAGTTTTTCTATTGGAGTCACAGTCTTGAAAATGACTAAGTCCAAAATCAGGGTAACAGGGTACAATGTTACAATTTTGGTTAGCGATGAAGATGTATGAGGTATTATGGCTTGCAAAGTTAACATAAGATATTTTGGGATATTTATATGCTTCAATTAATAGCGCATGAACTTTGGTGGTCAGATTAGTGAGATACAATGTTTGGAAGGTATGCGAAGATAGTAAAATAGTATAACAGGGCATATGAGAAGTTATAGTGATTGTGGTAAGGTTACTTGGTATGGTAATGCACTAATTTAGATGGATGAAGTATATTTCCAACACTTGGGTAATATAAGATTGCCAATTCCATAGTTATCATTTACATAATTAATTATTATGTTGTATATGGTATTTGTGAAACTGACTAGATGATAGTTTTTGTATAAGTATAGAGTGCTTTTATCAAAGAGATGAGTATTATGATTATGATGATGAAGAAAGTTTGAACATTAGATAATAGAGATTAGATGCAAGATTAGTAATTGATGCAATCAAGGTTGGTGGATCTAATTAAGGACTGATCGACCTTGTAGCCAAACCAATATGTAGCAAAAATACACAATAATAACAACAGATCTGAAATAAAATAGAAGTCTTTATTCATCAAATTATCGATTACATGTAATGTGTCAGGTTGTAAGGCCTTCCCGGTTATGGCTAGATACAAAGAAAGTAACAGTTTAAAAGATCTCATAGGATGCAAATCTTTTCCCCAACATTAGCATTCAGCTAGCCCAGGTTTGTAACACACAACACACTGGTAGGAACCTAGGAAAGATCTAAACTTGTACTCAAACTTCCAAGCAATCTTCTTGCTCCTAAGCTCACAAGCTACTAACTTTCCTTCCAACAATCTGATGATCCCTAAAAAACTACTCAAGAAACCTATAAATATTGATTCCTAGCCACAAGTTGGCTGATGAAATAATAAACCCTTACAAACAAATATTAAATACTAAAACATCAATCAGCTCTCACATAGCCTTAAAAAATAAATAAACTCTCAAAGATGGCCTCAATGGTCATTAGATCCACATAGAAGAATGAAACATGCCAAATCTAGGTCCCCACATGTCTAATGGTCAATCCATAACACAAGGAGTGTGACACAAATTAAATGCACCAGTTGACCAAGAAATCTATCCAAACAATCCAATCGGTAAGAAAGAACACTGAGAAATAGAAGAAATGACCAAGCACCTATCGACTGACCATTCCAGGCATGACCAAGGAACATAGTTATTTCCAAGCACTAGTGAACCAATGCCTTCAGTCACTAAGTGTTCTTTAGAGACCGAGCACCTCGGTAACCATAGAAACTAAGCAACCAGTCTCCTAAATTGAGAAAGTATTCCATCAAACCAAGATAAAAAATAACAATCTACCTTCAAAGATAAACATATTTTTGGTTGATATAGGATTACCAAGAATCCTAGGATGCTCCTGCATCAGACACTCTAGGTAAGAAAGATTTTCTCATAAGGAAATTAGGAACACCTCAAGGGAATCAGGACAGATATGCTGAATCTATTCTTCACCCACATCTCTTATTGTCCTTCATCCCTAGTATTCTTTACTTCATTCACTATCTCATGTAGAAAGTTCTTCTGCTTTCCACCTTTCTTATCCCTTCAGTCAAAAACTAATAGCAAGTGACTCTGATCACTACCGACCACATCAGTGCCTTGGTAAGGTTTATCCACTTCAGACTCCACAACCAACTTAGTATCATCTACATCTATCTATGTCAAAACTGTCACCATTTGTTGTACCATCTCTATCAACAAGACCATCTATCTCTTAATCTAAACAAACTCTTCAGAGATATCATTCTCCTTCTCCTTCAAACTAGACTTAATAGGAATAGGTTCATCAATCTTCTACTCTTGAGGTTTTTCATAAGGACAACACCTGATAACTCCATATCCCTTAACCCATGTCTCCTATAAAGGTATCATCTTATACCGATCTCCTTCATGCCTAACCACATAGGTATTAGCATGACCATCAAACAAAACATTTCTGTCAAACTACCAAGGTCTACCGAGTAACAAATGACAAGCATCCATAGGCAATATATCACACAATATCTCATCATGGTAAGATCCAATCTAAAACTTAACCAAGCATTGTTCATCAACTCTAACCTTAGAAAAATATTGTATCCAACTAATCTGATAAGGATTAGGATGTTTCTTTCTTTCCAAATTCAACTTACTAACCATTTCATCTGAAACAAAGTTATTAGAACTGCCACCATCAACTATGACATTACATACCTTATCCTTGCAATTACATCTGGTTCTGAAAAAATTTCTCCTTTGCACCAGTTCCTAGACACATGCAACTAATCTCCTAGTGACAAGACATTCACCTTTCTTTGGAACATTCTCAATGTCTTCTTTAGTAGCTAATGCAACTCTTTTCTTAGAACACTGCCAACCTCTATGACCAGCTTCACCATAGTTATAACAAGTGCCAGTGAACTCATTCTTCCACCTTCCTCTCTACCCAACATTCTTAGTAACTTGACCACTGCTAGATCCCACATCAATCTTAGGATTATCTGTCATATTACTCTCAACAACTGTCTCACCAGTTTTACCACCTTAGTTCCTATTACTTTGTTTTCCTTCATACTTCTTATTTAGCTTCTCTTCAATCCTCAATGCCATCTGATATGCATCACCAATTATTTTCATCCACATAGTAAGTAACTATTCTTGAATACTAAGTCTCAAACCATAGACATACCTAGAAACTTTCTCTTTATGAGCTTTTGAATGACCAGTCCTAATCAAGAATCTATAAAACTCCCCAGTATACTCCTGTACCAATTTGTTAGTCTACTTCAAATCTTGCATCTTCTTAAACATGTCCAATTCATCCATTGGAATGAATTTCTTCTTCAACTTTTCAACCATTTGATTCCACTTAGTGATCTTTTCTTTTCCTCTTCTACCTCTTTCCAACTGAACTTCCCTCCACCAAATATTTGTATGACCCTTCAACTTAGTCTTTGAAAATCTAACCCTATCAGGATCTTCTATTTCTTCATACTCAAAGTATTCATGAATCTCATTAATCCAATCAATCAACTCTTCTAGCCTAAGGCTTCCAGCAAATGTAGAGACTACAATCTTAGGTCTTTTTCCAATCTTAGACATAGCTTTCAAAATTTGATTCTCCTCAGGATGTCTAGCTTATTCCACAACTTCTTCAAAATGATCTTCCTCAGATTCATCATCACTATCCTCTTTCAAGGTAGGCTTCTTCTTTCTCAACCCCTCTTGTAGATCTTGCACTTATTTCTACAAAGATCTAAAATCATCAATATTGAATTCTCTAGTAGCCTCCTCTTCTTTAGAGATCTCACAATTTCTCCTCGGAGGCATCTTCAAATCAAGATCTAGACACACAAGATCCACTCAGCTCCAATAGGAATAGAATTTTCTCAAATAGTTTGACAAACTTCACTCTGATACCACCTGATGCAGTCAAGGCTGGTAGATCTAATTAAGGACACACTGACCTTGTAGCCAAACCAATATGCAGCAGAAATACATAATAACAACAACAAATCTGAAATAAAATAGAAGTCTTTATTCATCAAATTATCAATTACATGCAATGTGTTAGGCTGGAAGGCCTTCTTGGTTATGACCATATACAAAGCAAGTAACAGTCTACAAGATCTCATAGGATCCAAATCTTTTCCCCAACATCAACATTCAGCTAGCCCAAGTCTATAACACACAGCACAGTAGTAGGCACCCAGGAAAAATCTAAACTTGTACTCAAACTTCCAAGCAATATTCCTGCTCCTAAGCTCGCAGGCTACTAACTTTCCTTCCAACAACCTGATGATTCCTAAACAACTACCTAAGAAACCTATAAATATTGATTCCCATCCACAAGTCAGCTGATGAAACAATAAACCCTTACAAACAAATATTAAATGCTAAAACATCAGTTGGCTCTCACATAGCCTTAAAAAATAAATAAACTCTCAAAGATGGCCTCAAAGGTCATCAAATCTGCATAGAAGAATGCAACATGCCAGATCTAGGTCCCCACACATCCAATGGTCAATCAATAACATGAGGAGTGCAACCCAAATTAAATGCACCAGTCAGCCAAGCTGATCTATCTAAATAATCCAATCGGTAAGCAAGAACACCAAGCAATAGAATAAATAACAGAGCACCAGTCAACCGACCATGCCAAACATGACCGAGGAACATAGTTATCTCTAAGTGCTAGTGAACTGATGCCTTCAATCACCGAGCATTCTTCAGAGACCGAGCACCCTGGTAACTATAGAAATCGAGCAAACAATCTCCCAAACCAAGTAATTATTCCATCAAACCAAGATCAAAACTAACAATCTCTCTTCAAAGACAAACATATTTTTGGTTGATATAAGATTTCCAAGAATCCTAGGATGCTCCTACATTAGTAATAGATAGAGCTATAATCTAAACTATCTAAGAAAGATAAGTTCTTCTATTATTCACTTTTTGGAGAACTCTTTGAGCCAATTTTTGATTGTAAGAGTATTTTTCTCACCACCTTTAACCAGGTGTTTTTTATACCCCCAACAAGTTTTTGTATTCCTCTAGAAAGGAAATGTACTATGTAATAATCATCTCCTAGCAGGACTACATCTCCTAATAGGGATATAATATTTTAGTGCATAGTTGTGGGTACCATCCACGCCGAGGTTTTCCCTTGGCCAAGATTTCCTCGAAAAAAAATCATGGTGTCATGAGTTATGTGTTATTCTTTAATGTTCTTTTCATTTTTGCATTATTATGGTTTATTTTTAATTGGTTCAAGTTTAAATTAAAGTGCAATAATATTGATTCACCCCCCTCTCAGTATTACCTAATCCTAACACACTCTGCACCCACTGATCACTTTGCAACTACATAGGGAGGGATACAGATTTGTAATGTTTTTATCACTGTAAGAATTTGCAAATAGCAAATATTGAACCAAGATCAAGAGGTTGAAGAAAATCACAAGAGAGAGAAAATATGAATGCAAGGATGGATTGAATAGATCCAATGAATTAATGATATTCACCAATATGATGATTGATTACATAATAGGCCTCCTTATATAGGAAAGGCAATAAGAGAGAATGATAAGGAGCTGATAAGTTATCACCTATACTAGGTGTAATCACATGTCCACCAAATGTGGATCATCCTCCAATATGCAATAAAGTATGTGCATTGGATTAGGATGATAATGTGATAAGAGCACAAAAGGTGGATCTCACACACAACGAGGTATGTGAAGACAACTATCACACCAAAAGTGGAATTTCTCCTACACCATGTGCTTAATAGATGTGCACACTCCTAGGTGTCTCAATCATAAACTACTATGCAATGCATTAACCTAAGTAAGATTAAGTAAAGTGTAATTAGGAATAATTAATTACACAAACACCCCCCCTTAAGTGCAACTTAGGGGAATGCACTTAAACTCACAATGCAAGATGGGTACCGGCTACTAGGCCATGTTAGGTACCCATGTACAAGATGCATGAAATGAAATGCAAAACTCTCATAAAGTGGAGAAAGAGGGAAAACCTCATGGGAAAAACCCTCCCCCAAAAAGAGAGAAGAAAACAAGATGCTTGGATGGAATGCTCAAGACCCCCCAAGAACTACATACATCAAGTATATACAAAGAAGTATCCCCCCATAAGAAGGATAGTTGGAGACATGATATCCCCCCCATAATGTAGAAGCTCCCATGTTGATGAAGAGTACTTGCAAACAATAGTTCAACCAATGCTTACAAGAAACATGTCTCCCCTTAGGAAGAAATAGATACATCAAATGATGAAGAAGCCAATCCTTATCCAAATGGAATGAGGAAGAAGATGTAGACCATCTCCATGCATGAATATTTGAAGACTGATTAGGAATCTCCAAGATCAAAGAATCTATCACTTCATGTGACTAATCGAGTGAAGAAGGAAAAGAATCAAGTACACCAATCTCCAAAGAAGGTGAAGAAGTATCCCCATCTATGATGAAACTGTCATCAAGGGAAAGAGAAACTCCCTCATGTATGTCTTCCAAATCTACATCATGAGAATCATCAAATGCTGAAGAGGCATCCAAGTAGTCATCACACTCTGCAAGATCTGAAACACTATGATCATCTTGTTGAATAGTAGAGCCCATGTCTGAAGAAGCAGGAAGTGGAGGAGTGGGAAGATCAACACTTGTCTCAATAACAAAATGATTCAAGTGCCCAAAATTCCCCTCATAATTATCCCTTGGAAAAGGGATGGGTACATCATGAATATCATCATCATTATCAACAAAAGTGGAAAAAGAATACAAGTGGGATGTATGATCAACAACTCCCATAGCTATAACATCTCTAGTCTCCATGTTCCTAATGTAGACATAATCAGGAGTGAACTCAACAATTTTACCTTGTGCCCCATGTGTGATTTGGTAAATAGAAAGAAGATTAGTTGTCAAGGATGGTACATAAAGAACATCATTAAATGTCTCTTCTCCCATAGGAATAGAACCTTTCCCACAAACTCTCATGAATGTGTTGTTACCCATCAAAATATTAGGAGAATTACAAGGCTCAAAAGAAGAAAACATATCCATAGAAGATGCCATATGATGTGATGCACCTGAATCAAGAAGCCATTTACCTTGCTCAGGATGTATGGAAGCCATGAGTGCTTGTCCTTTACCTTTATCTTTGGATGATGATGTAGATTTTGAAGCTACCAAATGTGTAGAAGAAGGAGCAGACACTGATGAGGGCAACTTAATGTTCTATTTCTGAATAATGTGAGTTAGCTCACCAATCTTCTTTTGAAAACACTTATGCTCATCATGTCCTAACTTTTGACAATATGCACATTTATCTCTCTTTCTTCTAGATGATTCCTCTCTTGAAGAGGACTTGGATTCAATACTTTTTGGTGAAGAATATTCATTACCTTTTTCATGAGGCTTAGGATCCTTATTGTGTTTCTTTCCTTTTCCATTAGAAGCCTTTGATGTAGACTCACTTGCAATCAATGCTTGATGTGTGGAAGGCTTCAACTGACCCATGTGTGCCAACTTTACTTGTTCCCTTGTGAGTTGTGCTACAAATTTATCAAGAGAGGGAAATTTGTGTGCACTACCAAGAGCATCCATAGTAGCATAGGATGTAAAAACAAAGATTGAATAATCAAGACCAAGCTTGGAAAGAATAGAAAAGATCAATTGTTCATCCCCTTTAACAATGCCACATGAAGAAAGCTCCAATCTAATAGTATTGAACTTAGAGAAAAAATCTTGAATAATGTAAAAATCCCTAGGATTGAGACCTATGAGATCATTCTCTAATCTGAATTTTCTCATTCTATCAGGTTTACCAAAGAGTCCTTCCAATGTGATCCAAGCATCATGAGGATGTGTGTAAGATGCAATATGAAAGAGCATGTCGTGAGAGATGGATGATCTAAGAGAGCCAAGTGCTTTATCCCTTTGATCAAACCATTTTCACCTTTCTATAACACTTGTTTGAGGTTCTTGATCCTACCCAAGAGTCATTCTAAGCAATCCAAGACTCAAAAAATGATCACTTAAAGAAACTTTCCATTCATGGTAGTTATATGGAGTGAGGATTTTAACCTTTGAATTATCCATATTAACACAAGATAATGACTAATAACTACTAATAACTTCTTCAAATGACTGATGCAAATCAGAAAACTAAAATCCAAGGATTAACCAAGTGCAATTATAGCCCCAAAATGACTTATTTCTGAAAGTCATATGTCTACCCAAAATCACTCAAATCTGATTGCAGATCTGGGAATTAGATGAAAAATTATGCACTTTAAAAAAAAATTTGACCTCAAAATGTTACCATATGTGCCCAAACGAAGCCTTGGAAGTTGCAAAAATCAGGAACAAACTAGAATAGTCAAAAAAATCTGCAATTTCTGACAAACAAGGCCCCCAAAATGCAAAATCAACTCCACCACTGGAAAATTCAAAAAATTCTACCCAATTTCAAAAAAAATTACACCCGATTTGGAGCCCGAATGACCAAGTTATGGCCTCTCAAAGTTGGACTACAAAAACCAAAATGCAAATGGTGAACGTAGAATAATCTCAAATCCGGATGATGTTAGAAATACATTGCATAAAATTTGATGGTCAAATAGCTATAAAAAGAGACCCAATTTTGCCAGTTGTGATGGCTAAACGACTGTCAATTTTAAGCTAAGGCGAAAGATGATGTCAGTAGTAAAATGCCCCAGGGCTGACGTGTCTGATGACTTGGCCATCTGTACTTGTCCATACATGATGATGTGGTGAGTGAAAATCAGTAGGAGGGTGACATGGTCTCTGTGCCATGTGTCACTTTGTGATTGGTGCAGGGGTCGCTGACTGGATAGTGTCATGGCCCTGCTGACTGGGCTTCCACGTCGGTTGTGTGACGTTGATTGGTCCGTGTGGTAGACTATTTTACTATCGCTCATTCAGAAGAGCAGCTAATCCAAAGGGGCTATGGCAGCTAGCATAGTTCCAAGCAAAGGAGATTCTACCAAGGAGGAGGGAGGACATCCGTGCAGTGGCGGGTGGAAGCTCTGTTGGATGCCGAGGAGTGGAGTAGAGGACCTGGTGGCACCTCGGTGATGATCGATAGGCACAGTGAAAGCGACAGAGTGGCATAGTGAAAGCGGCAGAGACCAGAGGTGGCCATGGGAAGGTAGAGAAGAGGTGGTGTGGGACTATTGTTTAGTCCCACATTCACCATGTATGCGAAGTCTAGGCTATTTAAATAGCAAAGCACCCACAGTCTTAACCAAAGAAGAGAGCCCGTTGGCCGGTTGTTGCTCACTCTATGTGGAGGCCACCTTCAGGCTATTGACTTGGTCAAATTTGATTGACTATTGTGTAGGTACTAAATTGGTGATGTCACCAGTGATGTATACGGTGTCTGATAGATTGGTAAATTCAAAGGGCACATACCAAGCCCAGGTACAAATTTTTGACAAAAAAAATTTGGAAAATTTGCAGAGAATAATGGAAAATTTTTTTGAGATGAGATAATAAATAGAATTAAATAAATAATTCTTTTTTTTCCAGATTCATACCATAGAGGTGTAGATCAGGCCTATGGTTCGATTTGCAAAATTTTTTTTCCTTGAATTGGACTTTCACCTAATATGGGCAAGTTTATAGTCGATTTTAACCGAAACAACCTCCTGAACATAATGGTGAGGTCAGATATGCTCCAAGACACCTCTATTGCATGCTGGTTGCAAGATCTGAGATTTGGACCTTCAAAGCTTGCATCAAGCTCTCTTCAAATCGACTAATCTAAACACTCCAATGGCTCTGATACCATGTAAGAATTTGCAAATAGCAAATATTGAACCAAGATCAAGAGGTTGAAGAAAAGCACAAGAGAGAGAAAATATGAATGCAAGGATTGATTGATTAGATCCAATGAATTAATGATATTTACCAAGATGATGATTGATTACATAATAGGCCTCCTTATATAGGAAAGGCAATAAGAGAGAATGATAAGGATCTGATAAGCTATCACCTATGCTAGGTGTAATCACATGTCCACCAAATGTGGATCATCCCCCAATATGCAATAAAGTATGTTCATTGGATAAGGATGATAATGTGATAAGAGCATGAAAGTTGGATCTCACACACAAAGAGGTATGTGAAGAAAACTATCACACCAAAAGTGGAATTTCTCCTACACCATGTGCTTAATAGATGTGCACACTCCTAGGTGTCTCAATCACAAACTACTATGCAATGCATTAACCTAAGTAAGATTAAGTAAAGTGTAATTAGGAATAATTAATTACACCAAGAATCAAAATAGAGGGCCTAGATGATTTTGAGGAGAAGTTATAGGGATTGTGATATACCACCATTGACACTAAGATAGCTTCATATATGGATATATTGGAGATTTTCCAGCAAGTCAGTGCTAATTTTATGTTTTTCATTGATGAAAACATATGGTAAGTAGCATGTGTAGAATCATGATGGAGAGAGCCTTGAGCATATGTTTCATGGATATGTTATTATCATGATACCATAGACACAGAGGTTGATTCTGAGTAAAGACATTAGTACAATTGGGAATATCAGTGAGTGTTTTTGATAGGTCCCAAGAATAGTTTTGTATATGATTTGCAGTACAGTCGGAGTAGATCCTTGTGCATTTATATTTATGTTGTAGACATATGTATGATTTTATGTTCATGGACGAAGAGTCTGATATGCAGTAGAAGTTAAGTTATGATGTTCACAATTGATAGTCATAGTTTCCTGAGTTTATCCAGAAGAGCCGACAAAGATTATATTGGTAAAGTAGTTGCACCTATAATTTTGGTATGCGCACTTGGATCAGTGTTGGTTGGAGAGTTAATAATGTTTTTTTAAGAGCACATGAAATAATTCATCATGAGGAGAAAGTATCAGTTAATTTGGTGGAGCTGAGTGTGTGAAGTAACGTGTTCACTCATATTGACTTGGACAAGTCCCATTTCATGTTGCGTGCTTAGCATAGCCGACAAAGATGTTATTGGAGAGTTTTATTGTTTTATAATATGATTTCAAGGTTGTTCTAATAGGTTGACTTGATTATATAATTTAGAAGGAAGATACTTATAGGCAGTCATTTGTGATTGCTAGGCATGGCTAATAGTTGAAAGAGAAGAGAAGAGAAGAGAGTGTGAAGTGTTGAGCCATCAATAGGAGGTCTATGTGACATAGTAGAGAGTTTATGCTATTCATTGGAACTGATCACGACAATAGGTCTACACATAGTTCACCAAGATATATATATATATATATATATATATATATATATATATATATATATATATATATATATATATATATATATATATATATATATATATATATATATATATATATATATATATATATATATATATATATATATATATATATATATATATATATATATATATATATATATATATATATATAGTGTGTGTGTGTGTGTGTGTGTGTGTGTGTGTATTTATTAAACATAAGGTTGCAACCTTCACCCCTTTGAGAAGTGTGCTCTTGGATAGTGCATCCTCACCCCTAACAGGGTTAATTGTAAAAGACTCCTAATAGGGTCTGAACCTTGACCAGATCAATGTACTTATTGCATTGTAAAGATCAACTCCTAACAGGGTTGTAAGATCTTCTAATAGGGATTATAATACACTAGTGCAGTTCTTAGTGGGTGTCAATTCCCACTTGGGTTTTTTACCTATTTGGGCTTCCCCATAACCAAAATTGTGTTGTGTTAAGTTTTCTTTCATTGTGTTTATGCTTAAAGTTCTTATATACTTAATTGGATAAAGAATTGAATCTTGTAGATAACTGATTCACACCCCCTCTCAGTTATCTCTTGGGACTATTCCTAACATGATCTTCTATTTCATCCCAACTCTGAATCTACATCACTCCATTCTCAGCTACACTCCTCATTAGAGAGGATTGGTACCAAAGATGATGTGCACATGATGGTGTTTCTTTAGATGATGTGACAGTGCATGCTAATGATCCTTTTTCTCCTGAGTCCCATGTGTAAATTTAATTTTTAATTTAGTTCTAGTCAATAAATTGATTACATAGTTGTGTGTACTAATGCGTATATAACTGTATTCTATATATTATATTTGTAGGCACACTTAAATGAACGTACAACCTCTAGCATGGGATCATAGTGTGTATGCACGAGAGATTAAGAAGAGGCAACACCTACTACTGCTTAGGTAGGTTTTAAATATACAAGTTTAAATTCATGTATTAATATATTTCCAATCATTTGTATATAATTATAATATCTAAATGTACATATATATTTGACAAAGTTGTACTAAATTTGCAGGCATCTATTGCTACTTCACATGTAGAGGATGGTCATGACACTCGGTTAGTGGGTCAATCTGTTCGTATGCGACTTGATCAATATAGGATCCCTTAGGACATTTTTGTGCATATTTGATTTATGTTCTAGATATTTCTAATATTTTTGACATTTATATATTCTGGACCTATGCATAGATGATTTATTTGTTTATGATCTTTGGTTACAGTCAGAAAGTTATATAATTTAATTTGAATATGGTTAGATAGTTACGTGATTTTATTTAATTATGGTTAGATGGTTACATGATTTGATTTGATTATAGTTAGATAGTTACATGATTTATTTGATTATGGTTAGACGGTTACATGATTTTATTTGATTATGGTTAGATGACTACATGATTTGATTATGGTTAGATGGTTACATTATTTGATTTGATAATGGTTAGATAGTTATATGATTTGATAAAATTTTATGAATGATCATATAATTTGGTTAATAGATGGTTATATGATATGATCATTGATTATGGTTAGATGGTTACATAATTTGATTTGATTATGGTTAGATGGTTATATGATTTTATTTGATTATGGTTAGATGGTTACATGATTTGACTATGGTTAGATGGTTACATTATTTGATTTGATTATGGTTAGATAGTTATATTATTTGATGTGATTTGATACACGATCATATGATTTGGTTTAATAGATGGTTATATGATCATTGATTATTGTTAGATAGTTACATGATTTTATTTTATTTGATAGATGGTTATAAAAAATAACACAAGAATATGTAGCTGATGGACCATAAGTAATATACATAATCTAGAACTAACATGTCATAATTTTAATTTAACTAATGTCATTAGTAACCTAACTAATATCTTAAGGGGAGGTCTTAAGGAGAATCCTTAAGGGGATCTTTAACTAATAATTAATCCAATTTTAATATCATAAAAAATAACACTAATATGTAACTAATGGATTATAAGTAATATAAGTAATCTAGAACTAACATGTCATAAGTAATATAACTAATGTGATTAGTAACCTAATGAATGTCTTAAGGGGAGGTCTTAAGGGTATATTTAACTATTAAGTAATATAATTGTACCATCATAAAAAAAAACAAGATAATATAAGAATTAATTAACTATAAGTAATTTCTAAAATCGATATCATCCATTTAATACATTCACTTTAACGAACACAAAAGAATTTATATAACTACTTAAGAGGACATCTTAAGGGGGGTCTCTAACTAATATATTGATCTAATTTTAATATCATAAAAAGTAATATTGATATGTAACTAATGGATTATAAGTAATATAAGTAATCTAGAACTAACATGTCATGTCATTAGTAAGCTAACTAAAGTCTTAGGGGGAGGACTTAAGAGGATGTTTAACTATTAAGAAATATAATTGAACCATCATAATAAATAGAAAGATAATATGTAATTAATGAACTATAAGTAATTTCTAAACTTAATATCATCCATTCAACACATTACCTTTAACAAACATAATTTGCATTTATTTAACTATATATAAAAATCATTGAACCATCAAAGCATACATAATAACATAAATACATATAAAAAATATTTATAATTCCATCATTAAAAGCATGGAACCTGTTGTCACTAGGGATTGCACCTGAGTATGGCTAAGTGTAGAACCTAGCAATCCCGTGAAACATGGGACTATTCTCAAGCTATGGGTAACCTATCAGAGAATAGACCTCTGGATTAGGGGCCGACTTCCCCTTCAATCACCTAAAACTGAATTGAACTTTGAAGGAAAAGGGAGAGAGAGTGCATGAAATTGACACTAACTATGTGATTCACAAAACTTAGTAGATCCACAGATTGAATCAGAACTCACAATGACACTAAAAATAATTTGGTAACTCACAACTTGACCCTATCTACTTTGACAATTCTTGAAATAAGAGGTATTTGTGTTAAAAGAAGGGAAAAGACTCCCACAACTTAAAACCAAATGTACACAGATTATAACAATAACTGCGAAACACCTTCTTAAGATTCAACTTGAACAAACATGCAAAGTAAAGGATGGAAAAATCACAATAACTTTGACATGAACTCAAATAGGAAAACTTAGAAAATAACAGGGATGAGAAGGAATACTATTTTATTCTTGATGAAAGGAGCCAAGTACATCAATATGCTTCTACTAAGCTACAAAATTTCACCTCCAAGAATGACGGAAGGAAGAACTAGCCTCAATCACCAACGGTAAGAGGTATAAAAAGAAAACCTATCTGCATCTGCATTCATGACCACCACCTCCTAAAGATGGAAAATAACTGAAAATAAGCCCATGAATGCCATCACAAATTCATGTGCTAGATTCCTGAGATTCTAAGAGGATGAGGAAAGTGGGACCCCCAAAAATAGCTAGTCAAAAGAATGACCCTACCCACTAAGTCATGCTCTAAAAATGATAATCTGACAAGGGTTTATAGAAAATACCACTTGTCGATATCTTACAATAGTAAGAGAAATGACTTAGTGGGTAGGGTCATTCTTTTGACTAGCTATTTTTAGGGGTCCCACTTTCCTCGCCCTCCTAGAATCTTAGGAATTTGGCACATGAATTTGTGATGGCATTCATGGGCCTATTTGCAGTTATTTTCAATCTTTAGGAGGTGGTGGTCATGAATGCAGATGCAGATAGTTTTTCTTTTTATACCTCTCACCTTTGGTGATTGAGGCTAGTTCTTCTTTCCCTCATTCTTGGAGGTGAAAGTTTGTAGCTTAGGAGAAGCATATTGATGTACTTGGCTCCTTTCATTGAGAATAAAATAGTATTCCTTCTCATCCCTGTTATTTTCTGAGTTTTCCTATTTGAGTTCATGTCAAAGTTATTGTGATTTTTCCATCCTTTACTTTGCATGTTTGTTCAAGTTCAATGCTCAAAAAGGTGTTTCACAGTTATTGTTATAATCTATGTACATTTGGTTTTAAGTTGTGGGAGTCTTTTCCCTTCTTTTAACACAAATACCTCTTATTTCAAGAATTGTCAAAGTAGACAAGGTCAAGTTGTGAGTTACTGAATTATTTTTAGTGTCATTGTGAGTTCTGATTCAATCTGTGGATCTACTAAGTTTTGTGAATGGACTAGTTAGTTTCAATTTCATGCACTCTCTCTCCCTTTTCCTTCAAAGTTTAGTTCAGTTTCAGGTGATTGAAGGGGAAGTCGGCCCCTAATTCGGAGGTCTATTCTCTAATAGGTTACCCATAACTTGAGAATAGTCCCATGTTTCACAAGATTGCTAGGTTCTACACTTAGCCATACTCGGGTGAAATCCCTAGTGACAATTGTTTTTGGCACACCCAGTGGGACAACTTTGTTTCCTATTGTTCACTGGGATTTTTTTGTGATCCTCAATGCAATCAACCTTAAAGAGGTAGTTTGTTTCAAGAGCCATGGCAACTCTTAGAGAAATCTACTAGTTTGAACAGTTCAAGTGTTGATAAGTGACAACAGTTTTTGGCATGCCTGATGGGACAACTTTGTTTCTTATCATTCACTGGGATTTTGGTGTGATCCTCAGTGCAATCAACCTTTAAGAGGTAGTTTGTTTCAAGAACCATGGCTACTCTTAGATAAATCTACTACTTTGAGAAGTACAAGTGCTAATAAGTTTCAGGAAATATATTTTTACCAGCTCATTTGATGAGCAAGCATGTCAATGCCTAATGCATATTCTCCCTATCACCCCCCATATCATCAGAAACCTACCCATGTTTTGGTATTCATTCCATATCAAGCTAGCCAAGAAATAGCATATAACCAAAACAAATAGCAAGTTACCAACATGCACTAACATACCCTCCCACCCAGCATCAAGCATCCTGGTAGCATTCCTATCAACCGCCCTATGAAAATCACCATTGCAATCCTTAGAATCAGCCTAATGCCACTTTAGATTCAAACTCCATATCCTCTATTTTGACAATTTTTTAGGAGGAGATGAGCTCTTTCATGAAAGACTATGCGGAGATTGTGGCTTAGAAAGAGGAGCTCTCAAGGTAGTTACATAACCAGATAGCAATGCATGAAGAGATCCTTGAAGAGAAGAAAAATCTAATCTTAACAGAAGAGAAGGTTTATAAGAGGAGTCTTGAAGACCGTCAAGAATTCATAAGGAGCATCTACAAGATAGCTACAAAGAATGAGGAGAATCTCTAAAAAGAGTTAGCAGAAAAGGATGAATTTCATGATCAAGAGCATTTATGAGACAACTACAAAGAATGAGGAGAATCTCCAAAAAAAGTTTGCAGAAAAGGATGAATTTCATGATCATGAGCAGGAGACACTTGCCAAGTAGATTGTAGAAAAGGATCAATTGATTAAGAATCTATTGGCACAAGTACCAAGGCAAGTAGATCAAGAAGTTGTTGCTACCCTAATGCAAGAAAGATCACTAGAGGAAGGCAATAAAGACTTAATACAGTCTTGGAGACCCTCATGGACTATGTATCTGGGTTATGAGATGCCAACTCTTTTTAAGGAGGAGACTCAGATGGAGATGCCTCATACTACTGAAGAGAAGCTAGAAGCATTGTAGACCAAACATGAGACTCACAAGGTACAAATCCCAGGTTTCTTACCTAGTAAGTCCATTAGCACTTCTATTGAAATTCCAAGCTTTAAGACTTTTCCTTCAGTTCAGAATCTTAGTCAATAGGAGCTTCATCTCAATGCACTTTTAGAGCCTATTCATGACCCTATCTCAGATTTCTAGCCACTCCATTCTACCCCTATAGAGGAGACACCTAAAAGTTTTGACTTCCTAAATGATAGTGAGCCCATCCTGCAGTTGATAAAGCCCTATAAGCCACTTCCTAAGGAGCTCCCTACACCTCATAGCATTTCAGGCCACCAAGAAGAAGATGAATCTTATCTTTTAGATGTACTTTTTCATGATGATCATGAGGAATAGGTAGATTTGTTGCATAATGATGGATTAGAGTAGCTAGATAAGGATCAGGGAGCAAATGAGGGAGAGACACTAACAAATTTATTTGAGGAGCTTCCTTCTTATATTGAACAAGATGAAATAGTGCAAGATTTACTAGTTGAGCTCTCTGATTATGACAAGGAAAATGATACAGTTTCTGCTAACTTAGAACAACAAGATGATTTTGATTTGATAATCGATGCCTTCTGTTCAACTCTTGTTGATGTTCCTGAAAAGGATAATGGCTTGCATGTTCTCGAGGAGGAGTTTGTTTTTCAAGAAGTTAATGTTGTTCCAGTTGTGGAATCTAGGCCTGTTTGCAATAAAATGGTGGATGGATCTCATGAATTTTGTTTCATGGACCATGAGGAGGGGCCAGTTATGGTTGAAAACCTGATGCAATTTGATAGCTTGGATGAGTTGTTGGATGTTCCAACTGATGAAGAGGATAATCCTCTAACTGCAGAAGAAGAAATATTATGGCAGATTATCATGGAGGAGCAAAATTTTGATCAGCATGCTAAAGATATTTGTAAGATGCATACTGAGCAGCAAGAGAGGCCTAGTTTTATGCTCTCTAGGAGGTGTCCTATTAGATATCTAGCTTAGATGGGGTCAAACAAGATATCCATTTTCAAAGATTCAATGGAGAGTAATGTTAGAGGGCTACTCACTAAGGACCAGGAGCTTATTTAGCCTTATCAGACTCCCTAGGAAGATAGTATCTATGGACTTATCAAGGTTAGTAGTTTGGTATACCAAATTCAAAGGTTGATATGCCAGACAGTTCAGTACATTTTTCTATTCCATGTTCTCATTGTTGGCATCAAATATGAAGAGTATAATACTTTGAGGAGAATGGGGAGCTATTTCAACAATTCAGTTAATGGGTTTGTTTAACCAGTTTGTTGCTACTAGTTAGAGTAGAGTAGGATAGGAGGTTTCAATTTTTTGTGTTCCCTAAGTGCCTGGCATAAGTTTGTTTCCAGTTTTTAGTTTTCTTTTGGTTTGGTTTGAGTAGCAATAAGCCAGAGAATTTGTTTCTGGCAATTAGTTAGTTGTGTTGTTGGAGAAGGAGGTTGTTTGAGGGAGCTAAGTTTAGTTTGAGGCTTTGTGACTCTATGCCCAATGGATCTATAAGGAAACTAGTCAAGATGCTTAGCAGGAAAGCACTCCATAGAGGTTGCTAGAATGTTACCATTATTTTTACTCTTTTGGAGGCCTAGTTACTAGAGGAGCTACTATACCCTAGTTTTCATTATTAAGTGGTCTTGCTTAATATTTGTGTTCATTTTTATTGCAAAGTACATGAAAGGGAAAGGAAATTACTGCATCTAAGTTTACATGTGCATATATCAATGTTAAGTATGTTGTACAAAAGGAAAAAACTAAAAAGGAGAACATTTATCTGAGGCTCACACATGTCGTGAGCATAGCCATTGCTAGAATTGCATAAATGAGTGCAAATATACATTATAAGGAGCCTAGATGTAGGGGTACTAGACATTGCCTGGTAAGGAGTCTGTCTCCACTATGTTCCTGATGTGCTCCTATGATCCTGAACCTACAAAGAGAGAGAAAAGAAAGTGGGTTAGATCCAATGGATCTAAATAATGCCTGGTATCATAGTACCTATCTACAAGCATGCATACATGCACTTAGGTATACACCTCTAACACAGGCTATGCTCAAGATAGGTGCATAAAGGAGGCTCCAGAAATAAATGAAATACCATTTTTTTTACTAAGGTGTTTGTTCCATGTGCAGATGAATGACCTTGACCTGTGATGCAGTCGATGCCAGGAAAACCTCATTTCCTTGGCAGTGGCTGCATCACAAGCCAAAGAACACTCATGATCAATAGTGTAACATTCAGTGGATGGCAGTATTAGAGAGACACCCAGGAATCATAAAGCCAAATCAATGGAGAGTAATGTCATCAGGCACTAGTAGATCTAGGAAGCATTCAAAGGTACATAAATCCATATGTTCAAAGAAAGTACAACATAAGGTGCTTCAAAGCTAAACTCAATGCATTAACATCATAGCATGAACATAATCAAAATTTGCATTATAGTAAAAGGACTATAATTATTAAATCAGTGACAATGTAGATAAGTCTGGAAAATTCATGTTAAAGGGTCAACAAATTTTTCCATAGTAATGAGGTAAAGGCATTAATTGGATGTGTAGGAAAGCATCACATTAACAATGAGAAATCACACGGTGCAATGAGACATCTATAGTACAATTAAAAAATGGGCAAGTGTGTGGGCATCAATAGTTAATTGCAACATGCCAATGATTGAGCATAGAATGGAATACTAGGAGTCTAAAGCTCACAAGCATATGGAAATAAGATACATGATCCAACCATATGGGGTCAAGTAGTCAAACACCATCAATGTGCCTAGAAGTAGAGTCAACAAGCGAGCATCAATGCCAAGTATCTCACGGCTACCTTCAGTAGACAAATAAGTAAACATCTGTAAGTCAAAAAATGGCAATATAGTATAAAAATATACTTGACAAACATTTAGAAAAATGAGATGACTATTATACACTAAGTTTGCACCTTTGTCTCAAGCTCTTATAGTCTTGATAACCTAGTATAACATGGGAATCATCTCCAGGTGTGGGACCTATGCTAACTGAGATGAGACCTCTAGGTTCTAGGCTAGTTCATCTTGGATAATCACCTTAATTTTCTTTAGACATGAAAGTAAAACTTTTGAGGGAAAGGGATAGAAGGAATTCTTGAAAAGGGAAAAGACTTGAAAGAAAACTACCTACTAGGTGATACACCAAAATTGGGGTTTGGATCTCAGTATAGAGGAATAGAATCAATGAAGATCTCAGGTCTAGTAGGTCACAACTTACTAAATAGGCTAGCATAAGTGTTTCATAGGAGGGTCTGAACATAAGACACAACCTATGACCTGCAAACAGACATTCACTTCTACAACTCGGTGTAGGAATGAGACAAGACTGCTAGGGGCCTGAAGTATACCCACAAAAACATCTAAATTAGATCAAACACAATAAAACACACAATTGTAGAAAACAAGAGGGATCAAGAACCCTAAGATAGCACTGAAAGCATCATATACTTCAATCCAATAAGAGATAACTCAAACAAGGAAGTATAGGGACATGAAGGATTGTCACAAAGTACCTCTGTAATGTTTTTTATCATCAATGGGAGAAATACAACTATATAAGCCAGAGGGTAGAAAGGATACCATAGATGACCCTTAAGAAATGATGAATTTCTTCTACAAATTGTCCAACTCTGAGTACTAAGGCTCCAAAATAATATATATACATCTCACTGCATGCATGCAAGAGTAAAAAAATAACCTAACTAGGGTTACAAGATTTTATAATACAATAATCAAACCCTAGCTGATCAAATCTAATCATAAATATATCTCTACAAAATCATAGCTGATCAGATATTTGTGCCCATCTCTATGTTGGAAATCAACCTGTAGACAGACATCCTGGACTTATCTACTTTCCTACACAAAGTCTCATCATGAATGCTCAAGCTGGTACTCCTTTGAGATAAGAAATGACCCATGACGACCGCCTAGACACTTGTCATCATCTTCCTTTAACTGCAAATGTCCTGGAGACAAATTCTATGTACCAATTCTGTCACAATTGACTACTGGTTCAAAAACCTAGCTGAAACCTTGCAAGAATATATTTGAATTTAAATAATAATAGCTAACAGGTGGTGCCAAGCTTTTCCTCCATCGAACGTCATCATTTAAATCTCAATCTCTTTTTAAAACATGACCGTCCAATCTTCTTATTTACCTAGGAACTGCTTGCCTGCAGAAATAACCTTAAGTTCACCTTGGGTTATCTTTTCCCTTCAGTCGCATAGTCATTTAAGCTTGTAGTTGACCCCAATTAAGTCTAGTGAAGATGAAAAAAGTTCTTTAGTCATTGATTCATGGAATACCCTTAACTACCTTATGAGAATCTAACCTGCATTTGGCAAATTGGTGATCCAAGAAAATCGCTAAGAACTTTAGGGCTTCTCTAATTAATTATGAGATCCTATGAATACACACATTTGTGCATTCACCAGATCAATCAGAGCATTCTTATTTTATCACATGAATACGCGACCAAAAGGGACCTATCAGAGCCACCAAATACATGTTAACCCTAGGCCCATCTCCACATGTCAATCTTTTATTTTCCCTTAACTACTCTGTAAGCATACACCTCAGTAAGCTTCTGACATTGGACCCACTAAGACCGAGATCCTAATCTAATGGCGGGTGCAAGATCTCATGGCCCCTGAATATTCCTTATGCATTTATGCTAGCCATAGATCTTTATTAGACTGGGACCCCTCTAACACATTAGTCCACTTGGAAGTCTTCATCAGCACACGACAACCAATTATATTTGTTCACATCAACAAACCTGGCAATACGATCCCACAGATCTCTTCTTTATTTCAACCAATGAAAAATGAGCACGTCTCCTTGACCTGGCATTGGACCCACTAACAGGACCTAAACACATGGTAGATCGAATGGCAGGTGTAAGATCGCATGTGTCAAAAAAAGGCTATGTGAAGATACGCTAGCCATCAATCTTCATTCTTCTGACAAACCTATAGAGAGTTTGACATGGCCCCACTGACATAATCCAGCTATGCATTATGTGGACCAATAGGAAAAAAGTACATCAGAAAATGAGGACCCACCCATAGAGCTTCTGACAACAAAGTAAGATGGATGGTCGGTGCATGATCTTATGCTCTGACACAAACCCTTGAGATCATGCACCAGCCATAGGATTAAAGGTACATAACCTATCGGGCTCTCTCTGACATATTATCTGAATTGTCATCCTCGGCCAATGAAAAGCTTCCATATGGGACAACATGGCAATGGACCCACTTGACCTTGAAGCACTATAGACTTGGAAAATCTAATGGTCATCTTAAGATCTTATAGCTCTGACAGATTCCTCGTGAACTTATGAGAGCCATCGGATTCACTTGAGTGGGACCCCATTATGACAAATCTCCCTTATACCAAATTTGCAGCTAGTCTCATCTCCTCACGACCTTAAAAGATTCCATGAGATTATCAGACAACCATCATATTAGAATCTCACCACTACCTATAAAACTAACCCCACTTTGACCTAGCAATTAAGTGAACAAAGGCATTCTCTATTCATAAGATACTTTGATGAACTATGGTTAAGTCAAATGAATACATGAACAAAGGGATTTCGCTAATTCACTAAATCATGCATAAACTTAGGGTTACAATAATTGAATGCCCGACCGAAGGAAGTTAACTATTCATGGGGTCGCTAACTGTTAAGGACTTAACTACTTGGATTAAGAGATTACGCGAACCACTGCAGTTGCACAGTCGGGGAATGAAAGGTCTAACCCACCGGGGATTAGGAGAACTTGTGACTAAAAGGAAATAATCATGCATGTGGGTTTTGAAGACTTAAGTGGCCGTGATAAATAACATGAAAATATAACAAGGCCTAGGGTTTTTTAGACACAACGACTAGTTTATGAATTTTTTAAGGGTTTTGCACCTAGCTAGAGACCTAGAAATAGTTGCAGAGACCAGAGGGAAGTAGATAAAGCCATAAAAATGTGTAGAGCACCTAGCAGTGTAAAAATAGAGACCTTGAGATAGATTTGGCCAAATTTGCATGTATATAAAAATTGTGGTAACATTTTGGTGATTTTTGTTGGATGTCAGCCTGCTAGACATTGAAAACCAGTTGCCTTAAAGAAATTCATTGGGCATGGGGTCATCAAAATAAAAATTCTCTTAGAGAGGTAGAACTAAAGCTGTGCTTAGAGCATTTCTTGAAAAGTAGGAAACTAACCTAGCAAGCAGGGAAAGAAAGCAAAAGCACATATTTACAGAATTTACAAAGAGGGATTAACCTCAAAGCAGGGTTTCAAGTGGAAACCATTTATTGATATTGGCAAGGCATCTCCTTCAAGATTTGACAGGTGGAAAGCATTGGATCCCTTGCATTCTATTATAACAAATGGTCCACCCCAAAATGAATCAAATTTTGTATGTCTGCTAGGCTTGGATCTGAATTCATCCCATTTGAGAACTACATCTCCAACCTTGAAATTCCTAGCCCTGGCTCTTTTATCAAAGTTTTTCTTTGTTTGAATCTGATGGAATTCCATGTCCTGCATTGATTTGTCTTTGATCTCTTCCAATTCCATCAACTGAGCATACCTAATCTGCAAGGGATCCCCTTCTTCAAATAGTGCATACTGAGTATCCAAGTCCAGAGCTGGTAATTCAGCTGAAATGGACAAACTTGGCCTCTTTACCATATACTAGCATGTAAGGAGAATTACCAATGATTTTCTTTGGGGTAATTTTGTCTAGCCATAAGGCAGACTTCAGTTTAGTATGCCAATCCCTCTGATTTTCTTGACGAGTCTTCTTGATTCTCCTAATTAGGTTCTTATTTGTTGATTCAGCTAAGCCATTGCCCTGAGGGTAATAATTTGAACTGGTATTCAAATAGATGCCATTCTTGACTACCCATTCTGAGACTTTGAGGCTTGTGAATGCTAATGCATTATCTGATATGATGGAATTAGGAGTGCAAAACCTATGAACTCTATCATCATAAAAACCAAGGACAACACTCTCATTTTCTTCTTTTAATGCAACTACCTCTATCCATCTCATGAAATAATCTATTGTAGTGATTATCCATTTATGGCCTACACTAGATGAAGGATTGATCATGCTAATAAAATCTATTCCCCACCTCATGAAGGGTTGCTCTATTCAGATTGGTTGTAGGGGCAAGGCTGCAAGCCTTTCTTTTCCTGCAAACATGGCACACTTGATGCACTTTCTCACATACTCATGACTATCCTTAAAGATAGATGGCCAATAGTATCCAGCCCTCATGATTTTAAAAGTAGTAGTCCTAGGAGAAAAGTGACCTCCAAAAGGTCCATCATGAAACTCAAATAGGACATTAGCTATCTTTTCTGGATCTATGCATCTTAAAAGGACACCACTATGATCCTTTTTGAAAAGAAATTCATTAATCAGCACAAAAGGAATAGATTGCAATCTATAATACCTTCTTTTTGCTGAATCCATACATGTAGGACGTTGTCCTATCCTCAAATAATTGGTCATATTAGGCAACCAGCTTGTTGCCTCGACTTGTTTTTCTATAGAATGCACCACCAGAGATGCATCTATTTGCTCTGATTTCTTTGAACCTTCATCCTCTACCAAGTGTTCATAAAGACCTCTTCCTCTCACTAGCTTGGTAGTTTGAATATCTATATCATATTCCATCACCTTAGTGATCCAACCAACTCTTTTCTCATTTAGGTCCTTGGAAAGCAAAAACTCTTTGACACTTAGATGAGTAACCTTTAAATGTACCTTGCTATGGGTCAATAGATATCTAAACTTCTTAAGGCTCTTTACCATAACAAGTACATGTTTCTCTACAATAGAGTATCTATATTCATATTCTTCTAAACCTTTGCTAAAGAAAGCAATAGGCTACTCCAATCCATCTAAATTTTCTTGAGTCAGCATTGCAGATATAGCATCATGACCTCCATAAGCATAAAGGATAAAATCCTTATTAAAATTTGGATTTAGGAGAGCAGGGGCTTTTGTTAAGGCCTCTTTAATAACTTGGAAATTGACTCTCCCTTCCTTGGCCCAACTAAAATCTAAACTCTTCTTTAACATGGTTGTCAAAGGCTTGAGTAAATCTACAATGTTAGGCAAGAACCTCCTAACAAAATTAATCTTTCCTATGAAAGATTAGAGACTTTTCTTGTGATGTGGTAGGGGTAGCTCTAGGATAGCTACAATTCTCTTAGGATCCACTATAATTCCTTCTTTGGATACTCCATATCCTAACAATTTTCCTTCATGAACTGCAAACACACATTTCTTGGGATTAAGAGATATCCCAAATTCTCTACACCTTTCAAAAATCTTCCTCAAATGTTTGATGTGATCTACTACATTCTTTGAATAAATGGTTATGTCATCTAAGTAGATCAACAAAAATTTGTACATGAGGCTTTTAAAGGCCATATCCATTGCCTTTTGAAAAGTAGCACCTACATTTGACAAGCCAAAGGGCATTTTTTGATAAGCCATGGTTCCCTACTTGGTTGTAAATGTAGTCTTATATTGATCCTCTTTATTCACTAAGATCTGATTGTATCTTGAATAGCCATCCAATAATGAAAATCTCTCGAATCTAGAGACACATTATAGAATTTGTTCCATTAAGGGTAATGGATGGCGGTCCTTTAGAGAGGCCCTATTAAGATCCCTGAAGTCAGCACACAACCTCAATTCCTCATTCTTCTTTCTGATCGGAACAAGGTTGGAAGCCCAACTAGTATGCTTAATGGGGTAGATGATACCACTTTCTATTATTTTGAGTACTTCTTTATGCATAAGTGGCTCAAGTTTGGGATTAACAGGCCTTTGTTTCTACCTCACTGGTTTGGCATTAGGTTCTAATTCAATAGTGTGCTAAGAAAGGGTAGGATCAAAACCCTTGAGGTCTTCATATTTCCATGCAAACACATCACTGAACTCTTCAAATAATTAGATATAAGCTTGCTTTTCCAATTCAGTGTTCACTTTTCTGAATTGTAAACTCTTACCTGGTTCCAACTCTAGTTCAACATAATGTTCTTGTTGGACTACTAGGCCAGCTTTATTTTTCTTGATTTCATCATCCTTGTTGAAGATAGCCTCTAATGTAACAAGACCTCTAGGCATCTTATTGGACTTGAGTTGTATCACTTGACCACCATAGTTTTGTGAGAGCCTATCTTGATTGTACTCTAAAAAAGCATCTTCTTCAAACAAGAACTGTAGAATTTGTTCATCATTGTCAAACACTTGCCAATTGACATCATTATTAGGGATAGAAGTCTTGACAATCGCTTTGATATGCTGTTAATCCATTTCTTTTGAAATGCTATTTGGAATGTCATACTGAGATCCAACATTAGCTAACCTATCTGCATTTTGGTTTAACTTTCTAGGGATAGCAACAATATTGAAAGCACAAAAATCTTCAATTATATCCCAAAATCTATGTTTGTATGCTTTCAAAGTGTCATTTTTGGTTGCACTTATCCCTCTCACTTGGTTGACAACTAACTCACTATCACCATAAACTTTTAAGGCCTTAAGCCCTCTTTTTTTAGCCCACTCTAGTCCATTGACTAGACTTTCATACTCTACAGTATTGCTAGTGCAGGAGAAATTGAATCTAAAGGTAGTATAATACCTTTCTCCTTTTGGGGACACTAGCATAGCACCACCACCAGAACCATGTCTACTTCTAGCTCCATCAAAAAATAGTTCCCAAACCTGATTATTCTGATCCTATGAATTAGTGTCCTCTTTGAGAAGGCTTGGCTCTATGGCTCCACTCTCTTGCATCAAATAAATTCCCAAACTAAAATCCCAAACTAAATTTTATTGGGCTTCTGAAGCTCTTTCATCTAGGAAAATATCAGGGATACTTTCTATCTTTTTGCTTGCTTCACTAATTGTTTGGAAATCATTGTTATCAAATATGGGGTAGTTTACATTCATGGCATTGGATACATAAGGTTCTACATGGTGTGCTGCTAATGGTTCTGACTTGATGGTGACCTTGGTCTCATATCTTGTATGAAATAACATGTGGGACCAGTTAGAAGATAGGTAGCCTCCTATCTTGGCTATAAACTCCCTTGAAAGGTAGATAGCAAATAATGCAGGGAGATCTATGATGTATATATCAAGGAGGATGGAAAAATTAGGAGTAGCATGAAGGATCAAACTAGTATCCTTAGCCACACCTATAGTATTGATTGAGGATCCATCAAGTTGGGTAACCTTCTTTTGGAAGGGCTCATATTTTAGTCCTAATTGATCAGCTACTTTCTTGGGCATTATAGTGCTAGTAGCTCCACTATCTACCATATAATTATGCACTAAAGATTTTCCAATAATTAGAGATACATAAAAATGAGGTGGCTTTGAGTTCCTACCTTACATGGTATTACCTTTGGGGTTGCTACTTGGAGCCTCCTTTTCTTAATCAGTGTTAACCAACACTGGCTTTGCAGCTTCTTTTGCAGGTTGAGGAGTTGCTACTTCTATCATGGCCTTCTTCAAAATTTCAGGCTATCTAGGAAGAGCCAAGGAGTCCCACATGGACATGGTGACATTCACCTTCTTCATGTTGTCTACAATATTATAAGGTGTCATAGTGTGTACTCTTTGTTGTGCTTTCACTATGATGGGCTCCACTTCTTTGAAATGTTGGCCTTCTTTACTTGTAATGACAAGGGCCTCCTTAGGTGTGATGGGAGTAGCTTGCTGTAGTGGCTCTATAGATGCAGTGGATTTGGCATTGGAATCTACTCTCTCCATGTCTTGAGCTCTTCTCTTTGCTCTTTTATAGGCAACAAAGGCAGCTTCATCATTGACTCCATTAAAGTCTGGTTGCTCCCAATTGAAAAGAGCAGTCTCTTTTTCTTGTGATTCTGGTTGAGGCACTGAGCCACTGGATGAAACCTCTGATTGAGCTTGTGAGGCATTTTGAACCATTAGAGCTTGGTTCATCCATCCATTTGAACATGTAGCCTAATTATGAGGCTGATTACAAGGAAAACACCATTCATTATCCATAGCCACATTATTTTGACTAGGAACCATATCCCTCACTAGATTTGTAGAATTTAGAGGTGCAGGGTTATATGGTTGGAATGGTCTTTGATTAAAACTTTGTCTTTGTCCTTGATAGCCTCCTTGGTATGATGGCCTATTTTGTTGATAAGGCTATCCTTGGTTCTAATATTGTTGATTAGGACTTTGGCCTTGTGGCTAAAATGGTGGTCTGATTCCTTAACCTTGTTTCTTTAGATTTGTGACCTCTTTAGTGAAGGTCTACAACAAGTTTTTCATTTCTTGCTAACTTCTCTATTGGATATTCTTTATCTCTTGTAACTCTTGAGAGAAACTAGCTGTTAGCTCTTGACTACTAGTACTCGCCTGAGGTGCTAATATAGTGGGAAAAGGGGTAAATGGGGGTACTTGTGTAGGTGCAATGGGTTGAAGGCTAGGGAAGATGGGCATTGGAGGCCTTCTAACAATCATGCCTACTTGGATTAAACAATTCTTAGCCCTGACAGCTATGTCAAAGGCTTGGGGTAAGGAAGTACCACCGATAGATTGGATCATGATAGAAATTTGACCATTCAAACTTTGTAAGTAATATAGAAAAGCATGGTCAGCTAATGGTCTTACTGAGATTGGGATTCTATTTCATGTTTTGAGAAATTTACTAATGTAATCTGTCATTTGTTCTTGAGGGTCTCTCCTAATAGTTGTTAACTGCTCTACTAGAGACAAGTTATCTGATTTATCCTTAAAGTGTTTGCTTAACACATCCCCTAATTCATCCCATGATGTAATAGAACCAATAGTAAGAGTTCTAAACCATTCTAGAGCCTTACCTTTTAGAGAGGCTACTAATAACTTTGTGGCCACATCTTCTTGAGTAATATTGTGTATGCTGCAAATGGTGGTCACATCTCTTATGTGCTCAAAAGTAGTTGTCTACCCTTCACCAATGAAATTGGGTATACTCTTAAGTGCCACCAAAGGTACATCATGATGTTGAGAAAAAATTAATGGCCTCCCTTGGTTGAAAGGTGCAAAGGAAAATGGTCTAGCCATTGTAGGAGTTGAAATCTGAAGATTAACAACTAGGTGAGTTGTATTTGATGTTGGATTTGAATCTTCTTCTAGAACTCTGGTTAGAGATCTGCCTCTTCCTCTGGAATGAAAGGGAAAAGGTCTCCTTTCTAAGGTATCAGGAGGTGTTGATTGAACTCTCCTTGTAGGGGATGTTCTTTGAGTTGAACTACCTTTACGACTTCTTCTTGAGGGCAACTCTGAAAATTGGGTGCGCTTTGAGCTCCTAGTCTCAATCTTTCTCATAAACCTTGAACAAGGTTAGCCATGATCTTTGAAATCAGTGGGGTCACCAAATATACTTGATAGAATGACTTCTAAAATCTTGTACTATAATATCTGCATATCAGAAATAACATAACTTAACATGGATCTGATTCTTTTACTATCCCACTGGGCATGCCAAGATTGTTATACACTAAGTTTGTGCCTTTGTCTCAAGCTCTCATAGTCTTCATAACCTAGTATAACATGGGAATCATCTCCAAGTGTGGGACCTATGCTAATTGAGATGAGACCTCTAGGTTCTAGGCTAGTTCCTCTTGGATAATCACCTTAATTTTCTTTAGACATGAAAGTAAAACTTTTGAGGGAAAGGGATAGAAGGAATGCTTGAAAAGGGAAAAGACTTGAAAGTAAACTACCTACTAGGTGATACACTAAAATTAGGGTTTGCATCTTAGTATAGAGGAATACAATCAATGAATATCGTAGGTCTAGTAGGTCACAAATTACTGAATAGGCTTGCATAAGTGTTTCATAGGAGGGTTTGAACATAAGACACAACCTATGACCTGCAAACAGACATTCACTTCTGCAACTCAATGTAGGAATGAGACAAGACTACTAGGGGCCTGAAGTATACCCACAAAAGCATCTAAATTAGATCAAACATAATAACACACATAATTGTAGAAAGAAAGAGGGATCAGGAACCCTAAGATATCACTGAAAGCATCATATACTTCAATCCAATAAGAGATAACTCAAACAAGGAAGTATAGAGACATGAAGGATTGTCACAAAGTATCTCTGTAATGTTTTTTATCATCAATGGGAGAAATACAACTATATAAGCTAGAGGGTAGAAATGATACCATAGATGAACCTTAAGAAATGATGAATTTCTTCTACAAATTGTCCAACTCTGAGCACTAAGGCTCCAAAATATAATATATACATCTCACTGCACACAGGCAAGAGTCAAAAACTAACCTAACTAAGGTTACAAGATTTTATAATACAATAATCAAACCCTAGCTGATCAAATATTATCATCAATATATCTTTGCAAAATCATAGCCGATCAGATATTTGTGCCCATCTTTGTGCTGGAAATCAACCTGCAGATAGACATCCTGAACTTATCTACTTTCCTACACAAAGTCTTGCCATGAATGCTCAAGCTAGTACTCCTTTGAGACAAGAAATGACCCATGATGACCACCCAAACCCCTATCATCATCTTCCCTTAATTGCAAATGTCCTGGAGACATAAATTCCAGCTACCAATTCTATCACAATTGACTACTGGTTCAAAAACCTATTCGAAACCCTACAGGAATATATTTGAATTTAAATAATAACGGCTAACAGGTGACACCAAGATTTTCCTCCATCGACGGTCATCGTTTAAATCTCAATATCTTTTTAAAACATGATTGTTGGATCTTCTTATTTACCTAGGAACCGCTTGCCTACCGAAATAACCTTAAGTTCACCCTGGGTTACCTTTTTGCTTTAGTTGCATAGTTGTTTAAGCTTTTAGTTGACCCCAGTTAAGTCCGGTGAACATAGAAAAGTTCTTTAGTCATTGATTCATTGAATACCCTTAACCACCTTATGAGAATCTAGCCTACATTTGGTGAATTGGCGATCGAAGACAACCACTAGGTCGCTGAGAACTTTAGGGCTTCTCTAATTAATTTTGAGATCCTGTGAATATAGAGATTCACACAATTTCCAAATCGATAGGAGCACTGCTATTTTATCACATGAATACACAACCAAAAGGGACCTATCAGAGCCACCAAATACATGTTAACCCTGGGCCCATCTCCACATGTCAATATTTTATTTTCCCTTAACTACTCTGTAAGCATACACCTCGGCAAGCTTCTAACATCAGACCCACTGAGACTGAGATCCTAATCTAATGGCGAGTGCAAGATCTCATGGCCCCTAAATATTCCTTATGCTTTTATGCCAACCATAGATCTTTATTAGATCGGGACCCCTCTGACACATCAGTCCACCTGGAAGTCTTCATCAACACATGGAAACCAATTATATTTGCACAAATCAGCAAACATGGAAATAGTCTCCCATAGATCTCTTCTTTATTTCAACCAATGAAAAATGAGAACATCACCCTGACCTGGCACTGGACCCACTGACAGGAGCTGAACACTTTGTAGATTGAACGACAGGCATAAGATCACATGTCAAAAAAAGGCTATGTGAAGATATGCTAGCCATCGATCTTCATTCTTTTGACAAACCTATAGAGAGTCTGGCATGACCCCATTGACATAATCCAGCTGTGCATTATGTGGACCAATAGGAAAAGAGCACATCAACAAATGAGGACCCACCCACAGAGCTTCTGACAACAAAGTGAGATCGACGATCAGCACATGATCTTATGCTCTGACACAAACCCTTGAGATCATGCACCAGCCATAGGATTGAAGGGACATAACCTACTAGGCCCACTCTGACATATTATCTGAATTGTCACCCTCGGCCAATGAAAAGCTTCCATATGGGACAACATGGAAATTGACCCACTTGACCTTGGAGCACTGCAGACTTGAAAAATCTAACGATCATCTTAAGATCTTATAGCTCTGACAAATTCCTCACGAACTTATGAGAGCCGTCAGATTCACTTGACTGGGACCCCATTCTGACAAATCTCCCTAATACCAAATCTATGACTAGTGTCATCTCCTCATGACCTTAAAAGATTCCATGAGATTATCAGACAACCGTCGGATTAGAATCTCACTGCTACCTATAGAACTAACCCCACTTTGACTTGGTGATTCAGCAAACAAAGGCATTTTCTATTCGTGAGATACTTTGATGAACTATGGTTAAGTCAAATGAATATGCGAACAAAGGGATTTCACTAATTCATTGAATCATGCATAAACTCAGGGTTACAATAAGAGAATGCTCGACTGAAGGAAGTTAACCATTCATAGGGTCGCTAACTGTTAAGGACTTAACCGCCTAGATTAAGAGATTACATGAACCACTGCAGTCATGTAGTCGGGGAATGAAAGGTCTAACCCATTGGGGATTAGGAGAACTTGCAACTAAAAGGAAATAATTATGCACATGGGTTTGGAAGACTTAAGTGGCCATGATAAAGTAACATGAAAATATAACAAGGCCTAGGGTTTTTTAGATACAACGGCTAGTTTATGAATTTTTTAAGGGTTTTGCACCTAGCCAAAGACCTAGAAATAGTTGCAGAGACCAGAGGGAAGTAGATAAAGCCATAAAAATTTGCAAAGTGCCTGGTAGGGTAAAAACATAGACCTTGAGATAGATTTGGCCAAATTTGCATGTATATAAAAATTGTGGTAACAATGACATACAAGGTAGTGAGCACATCACGGTGACAACATCAGAGTAACAATAGAGCATGGGCTGAGGGTATATAGATTACATAGCTTGAAAAAAAAGCAATACAATGCCCTAGAAACTCATGGATTGTGTATAATCATGGCATCACCAACAAGATGGACATGATGCTTGTTTTAAATAAACTAGTGGATTAAAAACATTGGCAATTATAGAGCATAGCATGGTTCCCTCAAGGATACAAAGAAGGTAGTTTTGAAGCATATATGATAAATCAAATAAACAAAAAATAGTGCATACGTTATCCCATCAAGTGCTATCATAGGAACCGTGCCATATAGAGATCAAGTTAATGATGCCCTAGCCCACAATGCATAATCATGACTCACAATGCCCTAGTTCTGGAGCAATTCAAATATTAGTAATGGGTGTGGAATATCAACAATGCCCAAGGTACAAGGCAATAAATACAGTGCCCTAACTCAAAGCTAATGCCATAACAAAATACAATGATCCAAGATGCTGAGTGTGGTGCCAAGAAAGAACAAGCACCAGTGATGAATAGGTTATAGCATGACCAAGCATAATAAACACTTCACTATGCCCTCGAAGGAGCCAAAGCAGCAGTGAAGAACCAATACAATCTAGCTTCCAGCTCATGAGATACCAACAATAGTGGATTGGCACCAATAATGAACCGCAAGTCACAGAGATAGCATAAAATGCAATAATCAAATAGCATGCCACAATTTCATGGGACACACAAAGACAAATCACAGTAGTAAATAGTATATGAACCCCTCAAAGGAGTTTGGCATTGAATACAGAAGTAAATGTAGGAAATAAAGAAAGAACAGTGATGCCTTGGCTCATGGGCCATCAAAGATCAAAACACATACATTGTGCCATCATAAATGTAGAGGAGCTACACACTATCAAATACAGAGGCAAAATTCAAAGCATGATGCCCTCGGTCTACCAACAAAGCATGATACCAATAAACAAAATGCCAATACATGCTAGCAATCAAATGCATAAGAAGATTGAAATAATACAATGCACCAGTAACTACAAAACTATACACATGATGACCTAGCTCATGGCTCAAGTGTCAAAGCACAGAGATAGCAATGGACAAGGAAATGAATGATGAAGAATTCAAGAACCTACCTCCAATAATTGATGCCATGAAGATCAAGACTGTTGTTTCCAATTCCAAGTCTAGTGAGCTACCAGTGAAAGGGGCAACTTGCTAAGTGTGGACTGAAGATGTCACAGTGCCAGCAACATTTCCTTTGTGAAAGGGTTTTATCAAAATGATTAGTTAATATATTCTCCCCTTTCCTTGGGTCGAGAATATATTAATTATCCCTTTGCTAGTCTTTTTAAGGGTATGGGTTTTATTTGAATATAGGGTTGTTAGTATGTTTATCCCTTTTTCAAGGGTTGAATATATTAATTGTCTTTTTTGATGCCAATGTATTTAAGCATGGTTTTATTTTTGGTTATTAAATGTGCTTTCCCCTTGATAGGGTTGAGAGCCATTTATTGACTTGAGAAATAAAGGCTTAAATCATGTTTATTTTTAGGGTGGATTTGATTTAAACATGTAAATATTTTGAATACATTCTCCCCATTTGAATTAATTCAATTGGGTTGAAGGACTATTCACAAATATATCTTTTGAAATCCACATTTCATTGTATAGGGGGGTTAAAGTTTTAATTGTAAAGAAGTCATTGCAAAAGATTTATTGTACGATATTGACAAGTGGTGTTTTTATAAACCATTATCAAATATCATTTATATTGCATGACTTAGTGGGTAGATTAGTCTTCTTTGACTAGCTATTTTTAGGGGGTCCCACTTTCCTCGCCCTCCTAGAATCTCAAGAATCTAGCACATGAATTTGTGATGGCATTCATGAGCCTATTTGTAGTTATTTTCCATCTTTAGGAGGTGGTGGTCATGAATGCAGATGCAGATAGGTTTTCTTTCTATACCTCTCACTTTTTGTGATAGAGGCTAGTTCTTCTTTCCCTCTTTCTTAGAGGTGACTGCTTATAGCTCTAGAGAAGTAGATTGAGTTACTTGGCTCCTTTCATTGAAGACAATATAGTATTCCTTCTATTCCTTTTATTTTCTAAGTTTTTCCTATTTGAATTCATGTTAAAGTTATTGTGATCTTTCCATCCTTTACTTTGCATGTTTGTTCAAGTTGAATGCTTAAGAAGGTGTTTCACAGTTATTTTTATAATCTATGTACATTTGGTTTTAAGTTGTGGGAGTCTTTTCCCTTCTTTTAACACAAATACCTCTTATTTCAAGAATTATCAAAGTAGACAAGGTCAAGTTCTAAGTTACCGAATTATTTTTAGTGTTGTTGTGAGTTCTGATTCAATCTGTGGATCTACTAAGTTTGGTGAATCACCTAGTTAGTTTCAATTTCATGCACTCTCTCTCCCTTTTCCTTCAAAGTTTAGTTTAGTTTCAGGTGATTCAAGGGGAAGCCGGCCCCTAATCCAGAGGTCTATTCTCTGATAGGTTACCCACAGCCTGAGAATAGTCCCATGTTTCACAAGATTGCTAGGTTCTACACTTAGCCATACTCAAGTGCAATCCCTAGTGACAACACCTACCAATATGATGAACCTGATTTGAACCAATATAATTTGATGAAAATTTCTTGTAACCTTAAAATATATTGATTTAATAAAATATTGTAGTCTTAGAATGGTATAATTGAATAAAAAATAGAACGACTTCATAACTTATATTCAAAACTGACATAAAACTTTTAGACATAATATTTTTCTTTCATTTTAAATTAGATATTACTTTTACAAAAATTTCTTCTTTCTAAGGTACCACACTATATCTTACATTAAATTGGTTTTTATCTAGTTATTAATAAATTTTTAACTACTTTGTAGAAATGATGCAACAAAGAACACTTGTAATTAATGACTTCTTTCAACAAGTGGACATTCAAAGAATACATGAAGAAGAAAGAACTTTAGGATTGTTTGCACAGAGCTTACTATGAGAAAGAGGACTAATAACATATCATCCAGCATCATAAAGAAAATTTTCCCACTTTTATAGGGATCCATATATATATCAAAATTGGAGTCTTGTGACACACAATCAAATAGAGGTTCATCATATGCCAGGTGAGATATGGTTTCAACCAGCATCAATTGCATCTAAAACCGAATACTCATCTTTGATACATGGCACATGACAATTATGGTTAGAGAAAAAGCTTCGAACTCCACAAACCAATACAACAACTTTACAAAACCTTTTTGATCATGGTTAAATATACCATTTTCATTTTGCATTTTCATCAAGGTGAAACACAGTGTGGAACCAACATGTTGTACAAAGATGGGGACCACAAGGATGTTACTTATCTATGCCCATACATGAATGTATAAAAAATATTGTAAGGGAAAAAATACCTACATGGATCCAAACCACTTGTAAACTCTACCCAACTATTAATCTTCCTACATGCAACTGGGGTGTACTTTGTCAAACATTGGAACACCTTTACTAGTTTGATGGTTTGAACCTTTTAACAAATCAACCCATTGCCCTTAATGCTATCCTTTAAGGCTATAAGTTTACTCATTTTGCAGTAAACTAGATCTATACTACTTGTTTATAGAATACTTATGATATATAAATTTATACAAAAAAATCCTCTTTGCAAGAAAATAAATTATTAGAATTATTGCATGCAAGCTTTGGTTAATTTGTACTGCTATATTTTATCAATGATGTACAAAAAAAAGTAATTATTCCATTAAATGCACTAAAAAATAAATACATAGATTAATTGAATAGGCAAAAAAACAATACTTCCTCTTGGAGTAATTTTTATGTTTTCTAAGAAGTTTCATTTCTTCTTTAAATAGTCTCCAAAATCTATATATGTGTCAAAATGTTCATAAATCTGCAAGAAATTTACCCTATCAAAATATAAAATTTGACTTCATCAGATGAAAAATATGGTTATATGTTTGATTAGGTCAAATTGGCCTCATTAGAGTTTCTATTTTCAAAAATACCCTCAGCATGGCCTAAGTTGTTATATTTTCAAGTTACTTTTTGAAACATGTAAGGACTCATATGTGCACGTGGTCTTTATATCCTTTAATGTTTGCTAAATCTCACAACTAATTTCATAACTCCTCAAACATCCCATGATTCAGCGACAAAGGCCTTTTTTTTTGTTGCCTCCTCAGTCGTGTAATCTCAAGTATGCAACTAATGGTTAATAAAATGATCTGGTGACAATGAAATCTCTAATTCTCTTGATTCTTGGCAGTCTCCTCAAAACATTTGGTGATCCAACGTATCAGTTATCTCATGTTCACTAGATATAATGGTGAATTTTATCTCAATCTCCAAAACTCAGAGTTTAAGTAGAAAATATTAAGAGATTCAATGATCAGAGGTCTTTTTGTATTTAGTTGCCTAATCTGCAAATGCCTAGGAGATAGTAACAATAAGCTATTCAATGATTTAGAGAACAAAGTGTTTTCTTAAACGCACAAAAATATAGCTTAAGGTCTTTTTAACTAGAGATCTACTGACAAAGGAAAAACATGACAAGATAGTGATTCTTCCATCAAGCAAATAAGTGAATAAAGGATATCGGTAGATCTCATCATAGAATAGTAAAGTTATAAAATTTTAGTCACTAGATCTCATGATATAACCAAGGTTAATGAAATGATTCACAAATTATAGGAAGACTAATCATTCAGTCAATCTGTAAAAGAACATTGAGTCAATTGAAGGATTCAAAGATCACATGAAGACTATTCTCAGAAAGTAACTATAGTTAGTATGCTCATCTAGAGATTCAACAAAAAGGATGCAGTCTCCAGATCTCGTAATCAAACTAAAGTTAAGAAAATATTAAGAGATCACAAGAATGTAATTAGTCACTGAAACTCTGTGAGAAGCCAAAGTTAAGTGCAAGATTTAAAAATTCAGAGATAGTTCTTGGTCAATGGATCACAGAATCCCTCAAAAGCCTTTTCAGTCGCTTGATCTCTAAAAGACCTGAGTTGAGTTTTCATTAATAAAAAATGAAAAACGCTTTTGATTTCATGGAAAAATAATTTTCCAAGATGGATAAAGTGTACAAGATAGACAATCAAATAGTACTCAATGGTTTTTGTTAGTACTCGGGAATTTTTTTTATCATGAAACCATAATGATTTTCCTCTTTCTCTACAAAATTTAAAAGGCTATCAACTATTAATCTCTATTGAGCATTTAAGGTTGTCATTAGTATCAAAGGATAGTAAACAGGTCGATCAGTTACTTATATTGAGCTCGTCGGTAACCAGAAGTAAGACAGAGTAGTTGGTAAACTCTTTATACCAAGCATCACATAGTTAACTGAGCACCAGTGACACCGACACCGATGGTTAGTAAACATTGAGCATTGTAGTATACACTGAGCAGATTATACAGTGTTTACCAATGATCATAAAAAATGGCATAGTAATTTGAAATGTCACATTCTTCTATGCAAATGGTTACAACAGATCATAAAATGGCTACCAAGATCGAGGAGCATTTACTGTAAATAGATACTCATTAAAATGTAATGTTTATCTTATTTTAATAGTTGATCTAGGTTATTTTGCACCGTAGATCTTAGGGTTATGATTATTCTTGCAACCTAATTTTTGCTAAGGCAGTAAAAATAGAACACTATATATTTTTGTTTGTTCGCACCATTTTATAAGGTTAGGTGAACTAATATATATGAATCACAGAGCACTTGAAGAAATTTCCTATCCTCAAGACAATCAGTTTACCGAGCAGAACATAATACAGAAGGATATCAGATTGAGTAGAATCAGAGAAGGCTACCGAGTAGAATAGAGTAGAGAACCATCACAAATAAGGTGATATTTTGATGAGCACTTATAGATCTATTTTAGACAATTGAGTTGTCAACTAGCAGATAATTGCCTATTAATTTCTGACAATTGTGATAGAGTTTTTGATAAATCTCTTAACAGAGTAGACTTAATAGTCTTATGCAAATCTCTTAACTGATTACACACTTCATTAGTGTTGTTTAAATCCTATAACTAGGTATATCTAGCTGATCTAACATGTTACTCCTAATAGCGTAAGATCACCAGAAGTGATCAAAACTTGTAGCCTTAATAGACAAACCTTTTCTATTTGCAATAGTGAAGAATTTGTGGGTGTCATCCCCACTGTAGTTTTTACCTTATTACAAGGGTTTCTATGTTACCAAAATACTTATGTTATGTGATTGTCATATTGATTTCATGTTGTTTACTTTCTTAAGTTAACTAGATGATTGATTTATACAATTATATTCAAGTTATTTTGATTGGTTATCACAATTATTCAGTTATAGATCTGAAAGGTTTTGCAAGTAAAGTGTTGAAGGCACTAATTCATCCCTCCCCTCTTAGTACCTATCTCTCCTAATTCCAACAATTGGTATCAGAGCACAGTTCTCTTGCTGAACAGTCTAACCACTGAAGGGTAAAGATCTAAGTGATGGAGAGATACAAGCTTGACAAAACTATTGAGAACCAAAATATACAAATACAGATGTTTGTGGAATAGTATAAACAAGCCAAGGAAGAACTAAAGAAATTACTAGTTGAAAGGAAGAACCTTGCAATTCAGCTGAATAAAATTAGTTATCATGAAGAACCTATTAATGAAATATTTGATCATATTGGATCAAGCTCTAGAAGCATTTCTGATGGATCCGAAAATAATCTCTTCTTTATCTAAAAAGAATCAGCATCTATCTGAGCAAGTGAAAGCACTTCAAATCGGTCATGAATCTCAAATGGTGAGAATGGTGGAAATCATGAACAATGTTAGACAAGTTGAACAAGATCAGAATCTAGCTATTGAAGATCAAAGACTAATGATTGAACAACTTCAAGCCAAAGAAAGTGAAATAAAGAGACTCACTGATCATCACTTCCAAGTATCAAATTAGATAAGGATAATTAATCAAGAAATGAACCGAGTAAATAGAGAATTATCAAGAAGACTTGAAGATGTTGCAATACTTAGAGAAGATAATGAAAAACTAAGAAATGAAATAAAGACACAAAAGAAACACAATGAAATGATGAAGATAGCTGAGGATAGTTCTAAAAAGATTAATGACTTCCTGACTAATCAGAGGAGATTAGGAAGCAGAACCGGTATAGGCTACACTGGTGAAGGAGAATCATCACAAAAAGATGAAAAAGTCAACAATAATCAAACTTAGAAACCTACAGTGTTGACATGTTATCATTGTGGAAAACCAGGACATACATCTAATGTGTGCAGAAGCAAAGCACAAGGTAAACCTCCTATCATTCCTAAATTCAATGGATATTGTTATTACTGTGGTAAGTTTGGACATCCAACTTATGAATGCAGAGCTAAGAAGAATGACACTAATAAAAATACTACTGAGGAGAAAATATGCTATACTTGTAATAAGCATGGACACATTGCAAGGGACTACAAGGCAAAAATGAAACAAGTCTGGACACCTAAAGAGAAACTACAACGAAAGCCATATCAACCGAAGAGACAAGGTAACTCATATGTTTTGGATTATAATACATGGACTAATTGTACTATATGTGGTTGGTATGGACATATTGTAGAAAAATGTTACAGAAAGAATCAGATTGGATAATCAAGAAATTGGATAAATACAGGAATGACATGTATGCAATGTCACAAGGTCGGTCATGTTAGCAAGAATTGCAGAGACCGAGCACCTGATGAAAACCATATATTTGAGAGTGGATATAACATTACAGATATTACAAAGTTAAGGAACACAATGTGGAAGAAGGCATCTAATGATAATGTTGAGTCAAGTAACACTGTCGGCGAAACCTCATCCACTGGATTGGGTGACATTGGTATCTCCACTTAAGATGGAAAAGGTATGTATGGAACTGACATTCTAAATGATCACATTTTACATACAGTTCCTTATATATGATGTACAAATACCAAATTTGCATGAATAAAGATGCACTATGGTTTATGTGTTAAAAGTTTACAAATGTCACATAGTCAATAAAAGAAGAAACATGAGTTGGTTAGCCATCGATAATCACTATACAAGGTTAACCGATAATAGTGAAAATAGATGAAGAAATTCTATGTTAAACTAAGCAAAAAAAATTGTAGACATTACCGAGCTGAACAGTTGTTTCATATCTGAAGTTAGGTCACACATTTATTGCACCAAAGTCTGAGTGAGAATATCAAAAAAGTCTATATATACACAGAAATAGAGTTCATTGTTACATTATGATTTTGAAGAATAGAGATCTTACAGAGAAGAGTTCAAGCTAAAGATTTTCAAAAAAGATTCAAAGCTACTATAGATCTAACTGATGATAATTCTTCAACAATAATGAGTAAGTTCATCTACCTACCAAACATTAGTTATCTGTTGTTTGTCGAAACCCTAGAAACAATTTATGGCATCGACATCAACTGCAAGCAAATAAAAAAACATTGAGGAGAAAGTAGAATTAATTGTAAGGGCACATTTCACCGAGGAGAAATTCAAATCTCATCCCAAGGTCACAGCACAAACAGATGATATGGGTGCATTTTCTAGTATTCCAGATAGGGTTTTGTTAACAGAAGACATTAGGGCCTATATTCACTACAAAATTAGTGAATTATGTGATTTTGAGACCATTGTTGCCTATCAACAAGTCTATGGACCATATGAAAAGATTAAATCTAAATACAAGAAGATTGAGAAGTCAGGGTTATGGTGTTTTACATACTTCCTGCAATCCTTCCAAAATGACTGGATAAGAATCCTACTAAGTAGATTTCATGATGAAAATTTTTGGTTAGATAAACCTATTGAGGTTATGAAGAAGATTATCAGTAGGGTTACTAGGTACCCTACAACTAACAAAGCCAAATCCTTTCAAAGTTCATCTCATCTCGATGTAGAAAAGAACATTGGAGCTCAATGGGATGGTAGGGCACTAAAAATCTCAACTATCAAAGATCTAGTGGTAAAATTCATAGCTCATGTCATCAGGTACAAGATATTCCAATGTAGCAGACCAAATAGTGTACCCTATATTACCGTGGACATGGCATATAAAATTGTGAAGAAAGATCACCAGGTAGATCTTGCCAAATTGCTACTACACCAACTACATGAAAATATGAAGACATTAAAATAAAAGAAGTCCAATACATGTAAGAACGGATCACTGCTTGTCTATACATATTTCTATCTAAAAAAATATGTACTGAGTATCGGTAAAGTAAACAGGGAATCAGACAAACCGATAACTGCACAAATCGGTGAAATGATGAAAAGTCTAGGAGACAATCTGAATAAGGAATTCAATGCATATTTTAAGGAAATTCAAACAAAAATGCAACAAAGGAGTATAATTCCAAGGGAATTAGTAAGTAAATTTGAAGATGACATATGTGTTGTAGTCAGCACAGACCACTCAATGACAAAGGCAGTAGAACTAAGAACAAAATGGTTAGCACCGATGGGATATGAAATGAATCATGATTTTGCTTTGAAATCTATCAATGCATTGCTGACATTACCGATAGACATCACTGATAGTAGGTTTGGTGTATATGAGGAAGCTAAGTCATGAATCGCAACAGACATAGAGATTGGAAAAATGTCTAGAAGAGCGAAGAAAATGAGAAAAGATCTCATAGCAACATATGGAAATGCATTCGACTCATCTAAGGAGTCACTAGTTAAAGAAGCAACTGAAGGTCAGTTACAGCTGGCTAACAAGCCCTATGATAGTGAGGAGACCAAGTTAGACAAAGAAAAGGATCACACATCGGTTCCTCCCATAAATGATGAACAAGAAATGTAGCTACTAGAACCTGAAGGAATGAAGACACGTTCATCAACTGTTGCACAATCCATCAAGCAAGTAGAAGTAGTAAAAGTATAAAAAAGAAGAGCAGCTACACTAACACAAAAATATGTTAAGAGAAAGACCAAGAAAGTAGCTGAGACACCGAAGAAAAAGAGGAAATACATAAGAAGTAAAGAAGATATAGAGGAGACTGACACTAAAAATGATCCTGATCAATTCAAGTTAGTTCATAATAGGGAAAGTACAATAGAAGAAATAATTGAAGATATAATTGAGAATGGAAATCTCACAGATCCAAGCATAGGCAAATTTGACAAAATGTCAATTAAGGACAAGACAAAGCTAGAACATGCTATTGTCCAGATGATGATTAAATTCAAGAGAGTACCGATGGAATTCACATGTCAATTGCCAAAGGAACTTGATGAAAAAATAAGTGAGTGATGGGCTATTGCACTAGATACAGAGAAAAGGAAAAGAGAATGATCACTAAGTCATGCAGCCTCAAACTTTAGCTATGTTGTTGTAAGTGAATACATGACAAAGTATCAAGCTAGATTTCTAGTCAAGAATAGAGCTATGTAGATGATGGATGAGAATGTGGATGATATGGATGTCATATGTGATTCTCTATGGACATCAATTTTGAAAGTAGAAGAGAAAGCTGAACATGAAGCATTCCTGAAACTGTCTAATTAAAGACATAGTTCAAAAGGTAAAGGTATTTTCATTGATGATAACAAAGGAAATAAAATAGAGGACAGCGGTATATCAGTTACCGAGGTAATTGATGTCAATGAACAAAAAGAAGAAATCAAAATTTCACAGGATGCATCAGATCAAGTAAAGATCCACTTGCAAAAGAAAATTGATGACGATGCACTCATTGAGGACATTACTAATGGTGATCCTAATGATGAGGATGATGAAGATGTGACAATTGCACCATACAAAGATGAAGCACTAGACACTGATAGTGTGTTCACATCTTTATTGGGTGAACTACTTGTACCTGTAGAGGTAGTTGAAATAATTTCACAAGTACAACCCGATGCTTCTCATCCTGAGCCAAATAAAGATACAACTAAGATACAAGCACCTGAGCAACCTGTAGATACAAATGAGCCTAACAAAATTGAGGCACAGTCTACAAAAATAAAGGAACCGGAAGAAACAAAGTCAACCGAGGTGAAACCACCTGACACTACAACTGAGACTCCCACACCATCTACCGAGGAGCAGAAGAAGAATGATACAGTGTCAATTGGGAAAGATACTCTGAAAAGTGAAGAAAAAGATATTGTCATAAGTGAGAAGAAGTCACCTCTTGCATAGAAGAAGAAGAAGAAGAAAGCCAAAGGACCGGTCACCATTGATGAAGTTATAATTATACCAGAATGTGACTTGAGAACCCTAAGCCCTGAGGAACTAAGTAGATATGGGGAATTATGTTCAAGAAAAGTGACACAAGAGAAGTTAAGGCAAGTAAACAAATGTAAAGAAGTGTTAAATGATGTGAGGGATATTCTGCAATAGATAGTAATAGAGACAAATATTGATGAGAATACTCCCATCTTAGATCAACTTGCTACACACACCAACAAAATCATTGCCCTTGATATAGATGCAGATAAAAGAATAGAAGAACTACCATAATCAAAGATTCAGAACAAATTGGTAGAAAGGATTAGCACAGAAGTGGCACTAAATAAGGTAAAATTATCTGAGGTCATTACCGAGGTAAAATCTATTACCCAGATAATCTATCAATTTATCATCAAGCTTTGTACTTCAGACACCTTCACTGTAGAATTCAATGAAAAGATAAAAGGTTTAGCAGCAGAGATAAAGTTGAGTACAAAAGAAGCTATCACAGAGCCTACTACTTTCTTAAAACATATTAACTGAGTTTAGGAACTCTAGCGGCTGATAGCAAATTTAAGGAAACAAGAAGCACACATCACCGATCAGGCTACAGAGTTACAAAAAGAACTCACTCCTTACTTGAAATTTTTTGAAGCACACATTGTCAAAGTTGAAAAACTTGTAGCAACACCAGAGATTTCGGTGTTGGATAATATCTTTGACATGCATGCACAAGTCAGTCTTGAGCATATTGCTCTTACCAACTTGAAAGAGGAATGGGACAACCTCTTGGATTCTATAAAGAAAACCCATCCACACATTTTTGATAAGATGTAAGTAACCATCATATATATTTTTTGCATTTGGCATTATTATCAAAAAGAGGGAAACCATGTATATGCCAAATAATTATACTTTGATATGTATATTACATACTACCGGGAGCATGCACTAATTTGTACTTCAAATTTTTTGTGGATATGTATATGATGAAGACATAAGGAATATACAAAAACATTTTGTCTATATACATTCAAAGTTTTGATACTAATGCCAAAGGGGGAGATTGTTAATCTCTATTGAGCATTTAAGGTTTTCATTAGTATCAAAGGATAGTAAATAGGTCAGTCAGTTACTTATATTGAGTTGGTCAGTAACCAGAAGTAAGACAGAGCAGTTGGTAAACTCTTTACACCGAGCATCAGATAGTTAACCAAGCACCAATTACACCAATGCCAATAGTCAGTAAACACTGAGCATCGCAGTATACACCAAGTAGATTATATAGTGTTTACCGATGATAATAGAAAATGCCATAGTAATTTGAAATGCCACATTCTTCTATGGAAATGGTTACAATAGATTGTAAAATAGTTACCAAGATCGAGGAGCATTTATTGTGAATAGATACTCATTAAAATGTAATGTTTATCTTATTGTAATAGTTGATCTAGGTTATTTTGGACCATAGATCTTAGGGTTATGATTATTCTTGTAACCTAATTTTTGCTAATGTGGAAAAAATAGAACACTATATATTTTTGTTTGTTCACACCATTTTATAAGGTTGGGTGAACTAATATATATGAATCATAGAGCACTTGAAGAAATTTCCTATCTTCAAGACAATCAGTTTACCGAGAAAAACATAATAAAGAAGGATATAAGATTGAGCAGAATCAGAGAAGGCTATCGAGAAGAATAGAGTAGAGAACCATCACAAATAAGGTGATATTTTGATGAGTACTTATAGATCTATTTTAGACAATTGAGTTTTCAACTATCAGATAATTGCCTACTACTTTCTGACAATTGTGATAGAGTTTTTGATAAATCTCTTAATAGAGTAGACTTAACAATCTTATGTAAATCTCTTAACTGAGTACACACTTCATTAGTGTTGTTTAAATCCTATAACTAGGTAGATCTAGCTGATCTAACATGTTACTCCTAACAGGGTAAGATCACCAGAAGTGATCAAAACTTGTAGCCTTAACAGGCAAACCTTTTCTATCTGCAGTAGTGAAGAATTTGTGGGTGTCATCCCCACCGCAATTTTTACCTTCTTACAAGGGTTTCTGCATTACCAAAATACTTGTGTTATGTGATTGTCATATTGATTTCATGTTGTTTACTTTCTTAAGTTAACTAGATGATTGATTTATACAATTATATTCAAGTTATTTTGATTGGTTATCACAAGTATTCAGTTATAGATCTGAAAGGTTTTGCAGGTAAAGTTTTGAAGGCACTGATTCACCCCTCCCCTCTCAATACCTATCTCTCCTAATTTGGATAGTCAAAATCTTACATAACTATTACCCATTTTCAAAAATTGTTGTCAAGTAGAATTGAATGCTGAGGTGACTGAAGCAAGATTGTGGTAATCTTGATAAAACCCATGCATTAAATGATAAGGTTATATTAACTAAACATTCTTGAAGTTACACTCAATCATTTTTTGAAAATCATTTGAGTTTTCTAAGATTACTACAGTGAGAAATTCCACAGAAAAGTGTTGCACAAGATGAATTGCACACATAAAATTGCAGAACTGAATGTCTAGAACATAATTGTAAAAATGAGTTAGTTGGAATCAAGCCTAGTTTTGTCCAATGAGGGAACTATAAAATATGCAGGAGAAGAAAAGGGAAAGCCTAATTTCTTAGAAGAATTCATCAAATTGCTTCGTGGTTTAAACTAGAACAAAAAGGTTAGTGATGAAGTTTTTGTTGATGTCATGGAAAATTATAGGGATCCTGATACTCCATCATCTTCTAGTTTTATGTTATTCATCTATCTTTACAACAATAGAAATAGAGCCATTCCCATTTGTAATGCATGGACTCTAGGTATGGACAAGTTAATTGTCCCAAATATCTTCCTGGATGTGGATTTTTTGCATGAATTGGCTAGATTATATGTCCCTCTCTCCAAAACTATTAGAAAGAAAGATGGGCCAGCCCTAGTAAAACTAGATAGGGGATCCTTCATGAAAGATTTCAATATGTTTTCATCGTCTTCCATAGATATAGACTTGAACAAGGAAAAAGAGAAATATGTTAGCCACTTAGGGTCTTCCAGAAACCAAATTGCCAGACATGCTCCCAAAACTGGCAAATACACAACCCCTCTTTGACTAGACATGCAAGCTCCCTATGAATATGAGGCCCTAAATAGTTATATGAAGTATTTGGCTTATGGATTGTGTAGAGTTTTGGTAATAGATAGGGATCTAGACAGAATGGTGGCCGATATAATGATGATGGTGCTTGACATTCAAAACTTACATGTTAACATAGATTATGATTACATCTAGTATGTAATTGATAGAATGCATGAGGGTTTGGTAATGATAAAATAAGATAAGAGGAAAATAAAGTTCATGCATTATTCTCTTTTATTACATTTGATTTTATATTTAAACATTAACAATTTGGAGGTCCAGATGCTGAGGCCAAGAATAATGTTTAATGGACAGTACAACCCAGTGCAATACTGGTTAAGGGCATGGAATTACACATCCAATGAAAATGATTTCTGTGCTTTTGAAAACTGGATTGTCTTGCCAATTCTAAACATGATAGGAACAAATTTCACTAGATTTCCACTTAGAGTGTTGAAGATTTTGAGGCCTAAACAATTCATTGATAACTGGCCAATAGAACATAATTGGGGTGACTTCTATTTTGGTGAGAACTCTACAATAATAAGAGTATATGGATGCCCACAGCCCCCACACATACTCCCCAAATATGTTCCACCAAGAATATCCTGTTTAGAATTCATCTGGAAATTGATTTTTACTAATAAGGAACACCTAGAACCTCACAGGAAAGGGACATTCACTCCTCAGAAATTCAGAATCTCAAGTTTCCTAATTGGTAAAAGAGGACTGCCAAAGCTTAGTGCATGGCTCAATCATTTCAAAATGGTCTTTGCTTTATACAGGTATGTTGATTCAGAGGAATTCATCGAGTATGCCAGGAAAACACTCATCTCCAATATTGGTATTATCAAATTCCATGAGGGGTGTGATGAAGAAGATGTGACAAGAAATATGTTGGGTGAAGATGATATAAAAAGAAAGGTCAAGAAGTTTTATGATTTGTTGGACCTAGAAACTCAAGTAAAAAAAGTTGAACATCCTTTCAGTGGGTTCTTTCCTGACCTCCCCTACTTGAAGAGGTTTGATAAAATGGTGGAGATGCATCACACTCTGTCCAACCAATTGGAATCCATGATTGAAGGAAAGAACGAAAAGAAAAAGGATTACTCTTCCTCTGATTATGAAGAGTATACAGATGATTCCCAGGAGGAAAATAGCCCACCTCAAGGAGGAGATCCTCCTATTATTTATGTTTCTCAAACAAAGGATTTAATTGAGCCTTGTCCAAAGAAATAAAGAATAGAGGTAGGTGAGTCATCAACATTGAAGAAGAATAAGAAAGAGATGGATAGAGTTGCAGCTTTGGTACCTTGCAATAGGACCTATTATCAAAAAATGAGAAAAAACATTAGGGAAGAAAAGAAATTAGCCACTCAAGAAGAAGTTGAGTTACCCCTAATGCTTGGACATGATGAAAGGGAGATATAATGAGAGGATTTACTTAATGATTATGATTTCATCAAAAGTAATGAGTTCAAAAAATTCCTAATCTGGATGAAACAACAAGAAATTGCAAAAACATAACTAAAGGTTCAGATCCAAATGATGAGGCACTAAGGGCATTGGCTACCTATGACCCTGAATCAGAAACCATATCAGTGGAAGATGCCAAGAAATTGGTCAAGTCTAGTGGGATGCTATTATTACTAGGGTGTGACCTAACATCTACTTTCATCATTGATTAAATTAGGAAATAACCTGATGGTAATGTTTCATAGGAAACTCAAATTGGTGATATCATCAAAGGATCGGGATATGATCCCAAATCCTAGGATTTGGCAATGTGGTCATTGGCACCAAGAACTCAAAAGCCTTCCCTAGTGACCATAGAAGAAAATATGGAAGGGTAGAAGATCATTTGAACTGTCCAGAACACCAGTGATCTGGAAGTATCAAAGGTTGTGACACACTTTGCATATCTCAATGAGGCCAAAACTACCTAATTCTCAGATAGATATGGAATATTGTTTGAAGAGACTATTGGCATATCAAGGGATAGAGACCAAAAAATAATGAAAATAAGGGAATTAGAGGGTGAGCTAGTAGAAGCAAAGACTAAGCTTGAAGATATGTCCAAGGAAGGTCCTCCTCCTGCCCTACAAATTGAGGTTGCAAGCCAACAAGTAGAGGAAGCCCCTATTGATCTTAGAGAAGAGTTAGAAAAAAAAAGTTTCAATGTGGCCCTCAACACACTTTCTGATATTTTACAACATAGATGTAAAGTAATAACAGGGAAGATGGATTCAATCCATAATTCTTACACTATGCTACAAGGAACCAATGACAACATAAAAGATTCAATGGCTACTCTAGAACCACTTTTCAACACCTGGTCTACCAGAGTGGAATTATTTGAAAAGCTTGTGGCACTGCAACCTCATAGATCAAATATCCCACAATCAGTTATTGAAGTGGGAGAAAAGATTGAGTTGATTTGTGCCACCTGGGGGTTCTTCAAAGGAAAAGAAAATTAGGTGTGAAATAAATTGAATATGTTTAGGCCTAGTTTCAGTAAGTTCATTCCTTCAATCTTCACAACTAATGGAAATGTCATAGAAATTGGAGAATGGAAGTCAAACATGAGCCAAATAATAATTAAGAAGGATGCATTCTTGAATAGTGATGGCTCCTTGGATATTGACAGGCTCAACAACATTTTGGATGACATATTCAAAATAGAAAATGAATGTACCAAATTTGTTATTGACACCAAAGCCATCACTGATTCTAGATGGGACAAATAGGTCAAGAAGTTACAAAGCTTAAAACTATACACCTAGCCATCAGAAGAAGAAGTTCTTACGTGGGATAATAGTACCAAGCCAAAGAAGAAGAAGACTGTAGCAGAAGATGTAGAAGAAATACAAGAAGAGTGAGTTCCAACATTGCACCTGATCTACGAGCACACAAAGAGAAATTATCATAAAGAGGATAATATAGGTTAGCCACATGGCAGTCATCGTTCACATAACAACTTGAGCAATTTCTCTAAAAACCAACAGACAAAGGTGCAACTAAAAGGGAACTCACCATGAGAAGAAACAACTTCTTATGCAAGTCACTGCCAAAACCATCCAAAGCTTTTTCCATCCTTTTCTCTAGGATTCTAGGATGGTTTTCTTTATATATAGCAAGTTCTAAGTAACACCAAAAGGTGCTGAAAATTTGACTGTAATAGAAGTTTATACATTTAGTGCTTTGATTATCAGGAATCCTAGGTTTTTTGAATGTATTGATACAAGAAATTTATCAATAAAAATATATTGAAGTTCCATGTGTATCTTTTTCTAACTTCATATATGAGTGCGATTTCTTTGTGTATTTAATTTGCAAGGCATTTTAGGTACATGTTTCTATAAGATAAATAGTAACATCAATAACATTCATTTTAATTATAATATTTGTAATGATAAAATGTTTTAAAATGATGCAATAACCATCACAAAAACTTATTGGATTTACTGTCATGTAACATCAACACCAGCAAATTGTAAATTATATTTGATATAATTGAATAGATTAACTAAAATTTGTAATAATATTCTAAAAATAAATTTGAATACAATAGTAATAATAACTAATATTATTCTGAATTTATAAAACTAATACAATCAAGCACATTACAAAACTATTATCTGTCTTTAAAAATTATAGATCTTTCAAAATTGAATTAGTCAACAAAATCATAGTATAACATAATACAACGTAAAAAATCACATCACATTAAGAACAAATACAAAAATTTATAAAACAAATACAATCAAGGAAAATAGAAAAAGTAACTGATTTCGGATTAAGTAGTTGATAAAATCTAAATCTGATAATTGCAAAAATTCCACTCAATTATAATATTTGCAATCTTATAAAAAAAAAAAACCACTGCATTCGCTCACTCGCTTAATGCTTACAAAAAACCAACTACGGTCATGAGAACAGGAGAATACATAGTCAGTTGGTCGCTGAAAAAATCAGTCACTGCCAATTCATAACTCAAGATCAGATGGTTGTCACAAGATCATAATGAATAAAACTTTGCTTTGCAGTTGTGCATTGGATTAAGAGGAAATTAAGTGCATTGATCAATGCTGAAAGTTTACTACAATATATCATTAGGACTTAGGGAAATAAATTATATCATTAGGATTTAAGGTTTATTTAATTCTTGTAAATATTGTTTCAATGATAAGATCCATGCTTGCTTCAACTATATAAGATCATTTGCACAATTTGTTTTTCTTTAAGGATTTGAAGAAATTCCCTCTATTCCAACCTCACTGCATGTCTCTTGTTTCTCAGTATTCTTGAAAAAATATGCTACTTCCCAATATGTATAAACTTCTTCATTTGGCCAATCGAAACCAAGCACTTCATCTCTTTTACCTACCAAATTGTCCCAATCAAACTTTACTTGATGTACCTCATTCCTTATGGTTGTAAAATGTACCCTAGCATCTTGTAATATTTCAATGCGCCATTAGGAATTGTATACTCTTCATCAATGTATTTGCATCCTAAATCACCAATGGAAGCCAGATGAAGTCGCATGAGACCTTGCCATGCTGAAAAGTTATCTCTGTTAAGCTTTGGAATTTCCCTCTTGTAAGACATCCTGATCTTTAGCTTAGGTCTTTGAAACCCTTCCTGCAAGCACCAAAAGCTCTGATACCAATTGATGGAATATGGATGAAGTGACTGAGAGGGGGGGGGTGAATCAGTCAACCATAAAAACACTTCACAATTAATTCTTTGCAGATCCTTTAAGATATCTTAACAATGTTGTCTGTTTTAGCACTCGGTAAATAGATTGCAGTAACTTTGAAGATGCAGAAAGTATTAGCAATATTATCTTTAGATATTCATCAGTGCATGTAAATGATTGAGGAAGCAATTTAAGAACACAAGAGACACAAGATTTAATGTGGAAACCCAATATGGGAAAAACCACCAATGTATCTAGATACTGATTTTCACTTTTCTGAAGTGATGCCCGGTTAGAAGCCAACCCGGTAAAAGGTTACAAAACACACTGTTAGGTGTGACCTTGTTAGAGGATTTAAAACACCCTGCTAGGAGTGGCCTGGTAAGAGGTCTTGAAAACAATTCAATGGAATTGTCACCTTGTTAGAGGATTTATATTATGGCTGTTAAACCAACTCGGTTAAGAGATTTTGAATTCACTGTTACAATGATAAGAAGGTAACAATGAAAAAGTGACCTGTATAATAATGCAACTATCTTGCTGATTACAGATCTCTATTCTGCATAAGTCTGATCCTCTCTGATCGAATAAATCTCTGCTGCTCCTCAAGGATATCTGAACATCCTTCACAAACTCGCATATATCTTTCCTTCTCTTCTTCTGTAAATCTTCTGCTATGTTATATTTACTTTTCACATTTGACCTTTTATTTATATGATTTTGGATTAGTCAAATCGACATTATTTAGTATAACAGTCGGCTGAATTAAGTAAACTCTATTTGCAAAAATCCTTCAAGGGCCGACAGTGCTCGGTGACCATATCTTTTTATGATTTTTCGGAGACCGAGGGAACTCGGTAAACACCAACAATCCTTTACCTTTGATAACCGACTGAACTCGGTAAATACTAACTTTCCTCGATGACCAACTAAACTTGGTAAACACTAAACTTTCTTCGGCAACCGAGTGAACTCGGTAAACACTAGACTTTCTTCGGCAACCGAGTGAACTCGGTAAACACTAGACTTTCTTCGGAAACCGAGTGAACTCGATAAACACTGCTTTTCTTCGATAACCGAGTGGACTCGGTAAGCACTAATATCCCTGTCAGGCAGACCGACTGAGCTCGGTATAAGCAGATTGCTGCGGATTATGACATAGTGTGACATCAAAGACAATACATAATTGAGTAGCAATTTCCTTCAGACAATTATTTCCAACAATCTCCCTCTTTGGCATTGATGGCAACACAATATGTCATAGCATAAGAAATTTGAAAGAGTTAGCTCGGTTTGGATTCAAATCTCCCTCTGTCAGCAAACTTCCTGTATCCTAAAAATTCTTCCTTCTGACTATTGAAAATTTCTTGAAAGCAATAGTAAAGACATAGCAAACACTCCCTCTTTGACAACACATGCCAAAGACAATTCACATATTACCGGTGAAAATTAATGTACCTCAAGTACTGATTCATATGCAATGATTCCCTTAATATGCTGCATCAACAGGTTGATTTTCAATCATGTTCAGGTTGATGCATCACTAAAAATGTATTTAGTGAGCCTCGGATAGGGGAATGACCCCTAACTTACCTCTTAGATACATAAATGCATCCTTAGGTAATGGTTTGGTAAAAATGTCTGCAATCTGTTCTTTTGTATGAATATATTCTAATCTGATTTCCTTGTCCTGTACCAATTCTCTGACAAAGTGATATTTAATAGCAATGTGCTTGGTTTTGGAATGCATCACTGGATTTTTAGAAATGTTTATTGCACTGGTATTGTCACAAAATATAACAACTGGTTCTTTGATTTCAACCTTCATACCTTCTAATAGCTGTTTAAACCAAACAATATTTGAACAGTTTACTGCAGCAGCAACATATTTTGCTTCAGCTGTGGATTGAGATGGGCAATTCTGCTTTTTACTAGTCTAGGATACCAGTCTTTTTCCAAGAAAAAATGCTCCACCACTTGTACTTTTTCTGTCATCAATGTTTCCTGCCCAATCAGCATCAGTAAACACTTTCAAGTCTAGATTGCCTCCAAATTTATACCACAAACCATACTCTTCAGTTCCTTTTAAGTATCTTAAGATTCTTTTGATTGCCATCATGTGATTTTCCTTAGGTTTTGCTGAGAATCTAGCTACTATACCGACTGCTAAGGCAATATCAGGTCTTGTGTGTACCACATACTGCAATTTTCCAATCATAGATCGGTATAGGGTCTGATCAACTTCTTTTGAATCATCATTTTTGGTAAGTTTCAGTCCAGTGCACATGGGTGTACCAACTGGTTTTGAATCTTCCATTCCAAACTTCTTAAGTATCTCCTTAATATATTTGGATTGAGTAATGTATATACCATTCTTGTTTTGCTGAATTTGAAGACCAACAAAGAATTTTATTAAACCAAACATAGAAATTTCAAATTCTCTGTTCATTTGTTCTGAAAATTCTTTGCACTGATCCTCATTCCCTGTAAATATAGTATCATCCACAAATATTTCTGCCAATACAATTTTGTCATCCGGTCCTTCTTTGATATACAGATTGCTGTTATCATTAGCTCTTTTGAAATTAATCTGGATCAAATAGTTATGGAGTCTTTCATACCATGCTCTAGGAGCTTGTTTTAAACCATACAATGCTTTGTGTAACCTGCAGACCATGTCCCTTTTGTCTGGATCAACAAAACCTTCAGGTTGTTCAATGTAGACTTCTTCATCAAGAATTCCATTGAGAAATGCAGATTTTATATCCATCTGATATACCTTAAATCCTTTGTGTGCTGCATAAGCAAGTAGAGTTCTTACACCTTCTAATCTTGCAACAGGAGCAAAAGTTTCTCCATAATCTATACCTTCTTCTTGAGAATAACCTTTACATACCAGTCTAGCTTTGTTTCTAGATACTTGACCATCTTCATTCAGTTTGTTTCTGAATACCCATTTTGTTCCAATTACATTCTTATCTTTAGGTCTAGGTACAAGAGTCCAAGTTTTGTTCTTTTGTATTTGTTCTAATTCTTCATTCATTGCTTCAATCCAACTTTCATTCTCTAATGCATCTTTGATATTTCTAGGTTCAAAATCAGTAAGTAGACATGTACCTTTTAGCTTTCTTCTTGTCATAGTACCATCTGATTTGTTTCCAATGATTTGATCTGGTGTATGATGTCTTCTGACATATTTGGCTAGTATAGGTTCCTTTCCTTTTGAATGATTCATGTTGTTGTCTTCTGGGATTGTGAGGTCCACTTTCGGCCCACATAGTGATCCTGTGTTATTCATATTAGCTATCTTTTTGATTATGTTTCTTTCAGAGATACTTGGACTTTGTCGACTACTGTTATATTATGTTTGACTCGATGGACTGTTCTTTTGATGATTCTGCATATGGGATCCATGATGTGTAGATTTGGTTTATGTTTTTATATGATGTTTTGTGAACCTGATGGTCTAGATGATATTTAAATTACGTTATGTAATTTCATTTGAAATGTGCAATCAAATCATGAATATTATATGCAATTGACGTATGAGTTGAATTATGCAATTTAATTTTTAAATTTCGCTATATCATATATGTTATTGTAATGGTTTTCTTCCTTGAATTACTGATGCTGCATTTAGGTATTGCAGGTGGAAGGACCATGGAAACACATTCGGGGAAAACACATTGAACATAGGGTAACCAGTTATACCAAGGCCCCGTCTATTAAGAGACCTGAGGCCTCGTTGTTAAGTAATTTATTTCGTAACAGTAATTTGAATGTTTGTATGTTATGTGTTGTTATTCTGGATGTACCTTTCGTGAAATGTTATTTTGTTAAGTGTCGCTTGACACCTATGTTCAATGTTATTAAGGTACATCATGTGTTGTGTGAGAGCACTTGCTAGGAGTTATAGGGATATCTTAGCACACCTTTCTGCCATAGGAATCTTTATGCAGTCTCATTCCCCATTTCCGATGTTATTTCTCGACATAGGTTTAGAGGGTTAATAATGGCCTTAGGAGATAGTTTTATGCTTAAATTGTTAACCCATTCCATGTATCCATGGGTTAGGGGTATTTTCACCTCTTTAGAAGCCTAAAAGTGACTTTAGGACCCTTTTAAAAATTCATTTTCCTTCTTGAGCGAAAATTGCAACTTGCATGTTGGAACCTCATTTATGAGGTTAGGTGTAGAAGCCCTATTTAGAGGAAATTTTGGCTTAGGGTGATTCATTCACCCATTCTCTATTTTTAGAGAGCTTTCAGAAAGTTAGAGGAAAAAAGGCTTGAAGCTTGGATTAGGGCTCAACAACATTCTACCATAGCTTGGATTTGAGGTAGGAATTCATGTGCTCTCTCTGTTTGTTTGAGATGTTTGTTAAAATGATCATGTTCTTGGCTCCCCATGGTTGGTCATGGTGGAGGTTTGTTTTGTTTAGTGTTGTGTTTTAGCTCCCCATGGTTGGTCATGGTGAGAGCAAGCTTGCATATGTGTTTGTCATGTAATTGAATTTTTGGGTTGTTTACTCTTAGATTCTCTCACCCTTGGGAGGGAAGAGAAATCAAGAGGGGGTGTGGAAATGGAGGCAACTCCATGTGTAGAGTCTCCTCCATGTGTGGGGAAGGATGAACCTTGGGTGAGTGATTTTCCCTAAGAGACCTTGCATGTAGCCCTTGTGGCAATGGGGGGCATAAGGAGGGAAAATTGGCCATGTGTGCCTTGTATGTATTTGAGAAATATGGGTCCATGTGTGGCCTTGTATATTATGCAATGGTAATCTCCATGGTTTTGTCTACCACACCCTACAAAGGAAATTCATGGGAATTCCTTAGTTTACTTCTTGAGGGAATTTGGGAATTTTGTCCATGTTTGTTAAATCATGTTGTGATTGTGTGTATATGTTTGTAACCTGTTCAATGTGTTCTCCCCAAGCTCGGGGGTGGTCTCATGAGAGACCTTGGATGGGAGGTGAGCTCCCATGGTCTTTTCCTTGTTTTGTTTGCATTTGCAGATTTTGAAGTATGGAAGCATGATGCTAAAGAAGATAAAGACTTTTGCTTTGATGTGTTTGAATGAGGAATTCACTCTATGTCTGAAAGAGGAATTCACTCCATATTTGATTCATCCTTGTAAATTTGGAATGATGTATTCAATCTCCCTTTGGAGCTCTTGTATAATGTATTTAGAAAGAAAAACATGTTGCTATATTGATCTATCATTGCCAAATTTATATTTTAGAAGATGCTTTCATTATGAGATTCACGTAAAGAAAAGCAAGCTTCATTTGAATATTGCAATGTTACTTTGTAACCTAGGAATGATGTAAATTTCAATGGGATAAAGATAATGAGATGTTATGTAATTCATAATATGTATAAGATGAATCCTTGCATGTTTCTTAAAAGACCTTTATCTCTCTCTCTACCATTGAAATTACTCTCTTAATTATTGCAATGAGTTCTTCAAGTTGATAGAATCTATATTGATATGTTATCAGCTCTTACTTGAATGAAATAAGGAGATTGTAGCTCCATTAGATGTTTTAAATTGGTTAAGATCAATTCAAATATACTCTGAATATGTGTTTGAAAACACTCCTTAGTTCTATGATATTGACAAGAGAAAACTATGAAAAAATTATGAGCATTTAGTCTTTATAAAAGACCTTATTTGATTATCAAACAAACTATGTAATTCTATGTATGAAATACTATCTAATCTCTATATTCTAAACCCCTTATTCCACCTAAGAGACTACCTATTTTCATTGCTATGAATTCTTAAATTTTCAAAGAAGAAAATGAACTAGTAGTGCAAAAAAAATGAATAACACTACCCAGAAATTTTAAGAGAGCAAATAGCTCTCTGGATTTTGTATGGGAACGAATTCCCATACAAAATCTCAACCACAGTCATATTTTAATATTAAAACTTGCCACCTTTTTGCCAAGCAATTAAATAAACATAAATTCAAAAATTATCATTCTTACCTTTTTGAAAGTCTTTTCCCCCTAGGCGCAGGTGGTTGAATGCAAAGTCTTGGTCATTAAATCCCAAACCTTTTAGTGATGGGATGGTGTCCTTGTTGACACCTCAGCAAGACAGTTTGGTTAGCTTTTTAAACCTTGTCTTCTTAAACCACGCAGCTTTTGAAGGAAGATAAACATGTAATAAATTTCCTTGGTTGTTTTGAACTTGCCATGGTTAGGTGGGCACTCTAAACTTGGCTAATTATTGAAACCTTCTCCCAAAGCACCTCATCCTCCTTGGTTTGCGCCCCTTAGCCTTTTTGGGATATAGACTCCTCATGGCACGTGGGTGAGGAGAGATTAGAAAGAGGAGATGGGAGTTAATAAGGAAGATAGGGTAGTTGTTAGTTGTAGGATATTTAGAGGATTAAAAGATTGTTTAGTAGGATGTTTAGTAGATAAGTTTAATTAGTAGGTTGTTAAGATAGTTTAGAATATTAATTAAATATGTTATTTTGAGATAATGTGTGATTAATAACATTAGATGGATTTTTTTTATGAAAAGCAATTTTATTATCAAAAAGGCTAGTTTAATAAAGTTAGTTTAGTGAGTAGTTAAGTTAGATATTTAGATAGTTAGTTTGCTAAGCTAGTTTAGGGGTTAATAAAGGTTGTTAGATAACATATGATATCATGTTTGTTTTGTAAATTATGTGTTATGCAATGTAATTCTTTTATTAATTAAATTATGCAAATAATGATTGTCATGGATAGATGTATGTTTGCATTGTTTTGTTATATTAATTTGTTAATGTTATTTAATCCAATGATGTAAATATTAGAACATGTTATGTTTTATAGGTTAATATATTATAATTTATTAATTAATTAATAATTATATTAATTAATTAATATTTTATAATTATTAATTAATAATTCACTCAAATAATATTTAAGAATAGGTTGACCTACATGGTACACCGTTAGCATTAATCAACCATGTCCTCTTAGTCAACCTTTGAGATCTCTAGTTGACGAATGATAATTTTGATCGTCATGAAGATGGACGTACTTAACCTTAATTAATTTTCCTCTAGCATCCTTTTTAGACAGCATTGTCGAGGTTGTTCACCTGATTCATTGTAACCTCGTCGTTGAACTCACTAACCCGCATCTTGTGTGTAGAAACTTATCACCTTTTAAAAAAAATTTGTTGGTTGTGTTTTGACCCAACTTTTGGGCATCACATTTTGGTATCAGAGCGATGTTCAACCCTAGGAACCTTAACCACCACATTTGACATTTGAACTTCTTTGCTTGTGTAGGATGCCAGTAGTTACACGACAGGCCCGTGCACGCGGGCGAGGTCGGGGGAGGGGCCGTAGGCGTGCTCCCTCCGTTCAGGAAGAGGAGATTGAGATTTCGATAGGGAATCAAGATCCCCCTCCCGAACCACCACCAGATCCCAACCGGGAATTATTGACAGCTTTTCAGAATTTGGCCGGTATTATCCTAGACAGACTACCTCCGTTCGGTCACCAACAGGATCATGGTTTAGAGAATGCGACTAGAGAACGGAGTAGGAGCCCTTCCAGAAGGGAAGAGGGTCAGGCTGAGTCAGTGCATGGTCCAGAGCCACCACCTAGGATTGAGGGACGCACACGAGCTAGAGACACGGGAGATGCTATCAGAGAGTTGATGCGCCTTGGCCCACCCACTTTTGAGGGATCCACAGATGGTTTTGAGGTAGAGTCATGGCTTCAAAGCTTAGACAGATGTTTTGGGTTGCGTGCCTATGACAGCAATGTCAAGGCCCGCTTTGCTATTCACTTATTGAGGGTTGGAGCCTCTTCATGGTGGGATCATGAGCAGTTTAAGGGACACTTGGACCTTAATACTTTGACTTGGGAGACTTTCTTAGAGCTCTTCAAGGCCAGGTACTTGTCAGAGCAGTTTAGACAGAAGCGTATTGATGAGTTCCACAGCCTTCAGCAGAGGGGACTTTCAGTGGCCCAGTATGAGGGCAAGTTCATTGATTTACTCCCGTATGTGGAGTACATGAGAGATGAGAAAGTGCAGGTTAACCGGTTTATCAGTGGTTTGAACCACAACATTGCAGGCATGGTGCGTATATTACCTCCCAGAGACCTTCGGTATACAGTTGACAGGGCTAAGGTAGCCGAAGAGGTTGTGAGAGGATCATCTGATTCTCGGGATCTGTTTCAGTTCAACAATTCCACATCACAGGGTTCTGGTTTTCAGAGGAACAGATGGAAGAAGAATAATAGGTATTCTTCTGGGTCTTTCCAAACCCCTCAGCAGACACAGCAGGAGCAGCCTCAGCAGCAGGGTCGACAGGACCATAGGCAGAAAGGATCTCAGGGACATCAGGGCAATAAGCCCAAGCAGTCGCAGGGTCAGGGACAGAAGAGGGATCACAGGTCAGACACACCATTTACACCTTCTGTCGGGACTCAGCAGTCCTCTAGAGGTGGTTTTACCGGATCTACCAGAGGAGGTGGATCACAGTTCAGTAGGCCACAGGGGACATAGGTATTTGTGCGAGGACCTTGCTACAATTGTGGAGGCATGGGTCACATTGCTAGAGATTGTCCTCAGGGCAGCGGACAGAGAGCAGCCAGATCAGAGCCCACTGTGGGGGACTTAGGTAGGTCCCATAGAGTATTTGCAGCGGTAGATAACCACCAGGTCGAGCACCAGGCCACTGTGATTGAGTCAGCAGGTATGATTCGAGGATGCAGTATTTCTATTTTGTTTGACTCAGGAGCCACCGACTCCTTTATATCTCCATTTGTAGTGGAGCGTTGCGGGCTAGTGGCATCTAGGCAGAAAGATAGCTGGGAAGTTGAGTTGGCTTCCGGTTCTAGAGTATCAGTCACCTCCTTGGTTAGAGATTGCCAGATTCAGATTGGGAAGTTGACCACTTCCACAGACCTTAGGATTACCCCTTTGGGATCATATGATGTAGTACTTGGCATGGATTGGCTATATGCCCACAGAGCCAAGCTAGATTGCCGCCAGAAGAAGATAGAATGTTTGGATGATGACGGCATGGCTACAGTTATTTCAGGGGTTCAGAGACCAGTATCTCTTCGCATGATATCCGCTATGCAACTTAAGCGGTGTATGCGGAAGGGTTGTCAGTTGTTTGCTATCTCTATCAATGATAGAGGGGATGAGGACGAGAGTGAGACTTCTCTTGATGACCATCCCATCCTCCAGGAATTTGCAGATGTTTTTCCATCAGAGTTACCTGGTATGCCTCCTCGCAGAGCAGTTGACTTTCACATAGACCTTGTGCCAGGAGCTGAGCCAGTATCTAGAGCGCCCTATAGGATGACCACGAATGAGCTTAATGAGCTCAAGATTCAGCTTGAGGAGTTGCTAGAGAAGGGACACATTCGCCCTAGTGTTTCTCCTTGGGGTGCGCCAGTGATCTTCGTTAAGAAGAAGGATGGGTCACTTAGGTTGTGCATGGATTACCGACAGTTGAACAAGGTTACCATTAAGAACCGGTATCCACTTCCTAGGATTGATGACTTGTTTGATCAGTTGCAGGGTGCCCGAGTATTCTCCAAGATAGATCTTAAGTCTGGGTACCATCAGTTGAGGATAGTTGACAGTGACATTCATAAGACCGCATTTCGCACTAGGTACGGCCACTATGAATTTACAGTGGTACCTTTTGGTCTTACGAATGCCCCAGCTGTATTCATGAGCCTTATGAACGGTGTATTCCGCACCTTCTTAGATAAGTTTGTTATAATCTTCCTTGATGACATCCTGATTTATTCTAAGGATGAGGAGGAGCACGAAGAGCACCTGAGACAGGTTTTGCAGTGTTTGAGAGATAATCAGTTGTTTGGCAGCTTGTTGAAGTGTTCCTTCTTCAGAAGAGAGGTTAAGTATTTGGGGCATGTCATATCTGGTGATGGGATCTCAGTAGACCCATCAAAGATTGAGGCCATTATGAATTGGCCAGCACCTACCACAGTGACTGAGGTCAGAAGTTTCATGGGACTTGCCGGTTATTACAGACGTTTCATTGAAGGATTTTCTAGAGTGGCACATCCTATCACTTCTCTTCAGCGGAAGGGGAAGAAGTTCGAGTGGACAGAGAAGTGTGAGAGGGCTTTTTAGGAGCTCAAGAGAGCGCTCACCAGTGCACCGATTCTTGCAGTGCCAGATCCTTCAGCAGAATTTGTGGTGTGCTCAGATGCTTCTTTAGATGGTTTAGGGGCAGTCCTTATGCAGGGAGGGCGAGCCATTGCTTACGAGTCTAGGAAGCTTAAGACTCATGAGCTCAATTATCCCACGCATGATTTAGAGCTTGCAGCAGTGGTACATGCCTTAGTACGTTGGCGTCACTTCCTCTTAGGTCACCGTTTTGAGCTTCATTCAGACCATCAGAGTCTTCAGTATATATTCACTCAGCCGAACCTTAATGCTCGGCAGAGGCGATGGATGGAGTTCTTATGTGAATATGACTTTGATGTTCACTACATCAAGGGGAAGGAGAACGTGGTTGCAGATGCCTTGAGCAGGAGACGACATGATATTTATTCTATGACTGCAGGCACAGATTTGAGAGGATGAATCCTCCATCATCTTCAGGATGATGAGTGGTATTCTGAGGTATGTGAGATGATTCAGTCTCAGAGACCCTTGGAAGGGAAGTATGTTGGTTATACCTTAGAGTCTGATGGACTTTTACGTCATCGAGACCGTATTTATGTACCTTCTACCGGAGATTTACGTGCATTCATTATACTAGAGGCTCACAGAGCACCTTATGCAGCACATCCCTGGGTTAAGAAGCTACATGCAGATTTGAGGCAGCTGTATCATTGGCCAGGCATGAGAATGCAGATTGCTGAGATAGTGGCCAGGTGTCTTGAGTGTCAGCGGGTTAAGGCAGAGCACCGCCATCCTGGTGGACTCCTGCAGTCGCATGAGATTCCAGTATGGAAGTGGGAGGTTATATCCATGGATTTTATAGTTGGTCTTCCGATGTCTTCCCGACGCCATGATGCTATTATGGTGACGGTGGACCGGTTGACTAAGGTAGCCCACTTTTCTCCAGTTCGTACTACCTTCACAGCACCCGCAGTAGCCCAGGTGTTCTTACGAGATATTGTCAGACTTCATGGCATACCTCATAAGATCATCTCGGATAGAGATTCTCTTTTCACTTCTTCATTTTGGAGAGAGCTTCAGGCAGCATTGGGCACTAGGCTCAATTTCAGTACCGCCTATCACCCTGAGACAGATGGGCAGACCGAGAGGGTCAATCAGGTTTTAGAGGACATGCTTCGCATGTACGTTATGGATCATCAGACCCGGTGGGAGGAGTATCTTCATCTTGTGGAGTTTGCCTATAACAATGGGCATCATACATCATTGGGAATGCCACCTTTCCAGGCATTGTATGGTAGACCTTGCAGGACCCCACTGAGTTGGGATAGGATCGAGGACAGAGTTTTTATTGGTCCTGAGTTAGTTCGAGATATGGAGCAGCAGGTCACCCTGATTAGGCAGCGTCTCTTAGAGGCTCAGGATAGACAGAAGAAGTATGCAGATGCGAAGAGGATTGACCGAGCCTACCTTGTGGGAGACAGAGTTTTCTTGAGAGTGCGACCGCACAAGAGTCCAATCCGTTTTGGAAAGGGCTCTAAGCTCGCACCTCTTTTTGTTGGTCCATTTGAGATCCTAGAGAGGATAGGGCCCGTTGCTTATCGTCTAGCCTTGCCACCTAGCCTGTCACGCATCCACGATGTGTTCCATGTATCAGTTTTGCGAAAGTATATCTATGATGAGTCTCATATTATTGACTGGGATGCCTTGCAGGTGGAGTCAGATGGCCAGCTAGCACTAGAGCCCATTCGCATTTTGGCTCGTCGGACGTTGGTACTTCGAGGCAGAACGCTGGACCAGGTTAGGGTCCAGTGGGATTGCTATGATGAGGTCACAGCCTCATGGGAGGATGCAGCTCAGATGAGGGCCCAGTATCCGCACCTCTTTGATGAACTCCAGGAGGATGTTCATACCTAGAGGGGGTGGATGTGAGGTCCACTTTCGGCCCACATAGTGATCCTGTGTTATTCATATTAGCTATCTTTTTGATTATGTTTCTTTCAGAGATACTTGGACTTTGTCGACTACTGTTATATTATGTTTGACTCGATGGACTGTTCTTTTGATGATTCTGCATATGGGATCCATGATGTGTAGATTTGGTTTATGTTTTTATATGATGTTTTGTGAACCTGATGGTCTAGATGATATTTAAATTACGTTATGTAATTTCATTTGAAATGTGCAATCAAATCATGAATATTATATGCAATTGACGTATGAGTTGAATTATGCAATTTAATGTTTAAATTTCGCTATATCATATATGTTATTGTAATGGTTTTCTTCCTTGAATTACTGATGCTGCATTTAGGTATTGCAGGTGGAAGGACCATGGAAACACATTCAGGGAAAACACATTGAACATAGGGTAACCAGTTATACCAAGGCCCCGTCTATTAAGAGACCTGAGGCCTCGTTGTTAAGTAATTTATTTCGTAACAGTAATTTGAATGTTTGTATGTTATGTGTTGTTATTCTGGATGTACCTTTCGTGAAATGTTATTTTGTTAAGTGTCTCTTGACACCTATGTTCAATGTTATTAAGGTACATCATGTGTTGTGTGAGAGCACTTGCTAGGAGTTATAGGGATATCTTAGCACACCTTTCTGCCATAGGAATCTTTATGCAGTCTCATTCCCCATTTCCGATGTTATTTCTCGACATAGGTTTAGAGGGTTAATAATGGCCTTAGGAGATAGTTTTATGCTTAAATTGTTAACCCATTCCATGTATCCATGGGTTAGGGGTATTTTCACCTCTTTAGAAGCCTAAAAGTGACTTTAGGACCCTTTTAAAAATTCATTTTCCTTCTTGAGCGAAAATTGCAACTTGCATGTTGGAACCTCATTTATGAGGTTAGGTGTAGAAGCCCTATTTAGAGGAAATTTTGGCTTAGGGTGATTCATTCACCCATTCTCTATTTTTAGAGAGCTTTCAGAAAGTTAGAGGAAAAAAGGCTTGAAGCTTGGATTAGGGCTCAACAACATTCTACCATAGCTTGGATTTGAGGTAGGAATTCATGTGCTCTCTCTGTTTGTTTGAGATGTTTGTTAAAATGATCATGTTCTTGGCTCCCCATGGTTGGTCATGGTGGAGGTTTGTTTTGTTTAGTGTTGTGTTTTAGCTCCCCATGGTTGGTCATGGTGAGAGCAAGCTTGCATATGTGTTTGTCATGTAATTGAATTTTTGGGTTGTTTACTCTTAGATTCTCTCACCCTTGGGAGGGAAGAGAAATCAAGAGGGGGTGTGGAAATGGAGGCAACTCCATGTGTAGAGTCTCCTCCATGTGTGGGGAAGGATGAACCTTGGGTGAGTGATTTTCCCCAAGAGACCTTGCATGTAGCCCTTGTGGCAATGGGGGGCATAAGGAGGGAAAATTGGCCATGTGTGCCTTGTATGTATTTGAGAAATATGGGTCCATGTGTGGCCTTGTATATTATGCAATGGTAATCTCCATGGTTTTGTCTACCACACCCTACAAAGGAAATTCATGGGAATTCCTTAGTTTACTTCTTGAGGGAATTTGGGAATTTTGTCCATGTTTGTTAAATCATGTTGTGATTGTGTGTATATGTTTGTAACCTGTTCAATGTGTTCTCCCCAAGCTCGGGGGTGGTCTCATGAGAGACCTTGGATGGGAGGTGAGCTCCCATGGTCTTTTCCTTGTTTTGTTTGCATTTGCAGATTTTGAAGTATGGAAGCATGATGCTAAAGAAGATAAAGACTTTTGCTTTGATGTGTTTGAATGAGGAATTCACTCTATGTTTGAAAGAGGAATTCACTCCATATTTGATTCATCCTTGTAAATTTGGAATGATGTATTCAATCTCCCTTTGGAGCTCTTGTATAATGTATTTAGAAAGAAAAACATGTTGCTATATTGATCTATCATTGCCAAATTTATATTTTAGAAGATGCTTTCATTATGAGATTCATGTAAAGAAAAGCAAGCTTCATTTGAATATTGCAATGTTACTTTGTAACCTAGGAATGATGTAAATTTCAATGGGATAAAGATAATGAGATGTTATGTAATTCATAATATGTATAAGATGAATCCTTGCATGTTTCTTAAAAGACCTTTATCTCTCTCTCTACCATTGAAATTACTCTCTTAATTATTGCAATGAGTTCTTCAAGTTGATAGAATCTATATTGATATGTTATCAGCTCTTACTTGAATGAAATAAGGAGATTGTAGCTCCATTAGATGTTTTAAATTGGTTAAGATCAATTCAAATATACTCTGAATATGTGTTTGAAAACACTCCTTAGTTCTATGATATTGACAAGAGAAAACTATGAAAAAATTATGAGCATTTAGTCTTTATAAAAGACCTTATTTGATTATCAAACAAACTATGTAATTCTATGTATGAAATACTATCTAATCTCTATATTCTAAACCCCTTATTCCACCTAAGAGACTACCTATTTTCATTGCTATGAATTCTTAAATTTTCAAAGAAGAAAATGAACTAGTAGTGCAAAAAAAATGAATAACACTACCCAGAAATTTTAAGAGAGCAAATAGCTCTCTGGATTTTGTATGGGAACGAATTCCCATACAAAATCTCAACCACAGTCATATTTTAATATTAAAACTTGCCACCTTTTTGCCAAGCAATTAAATAAACATAAATTCAAAAATTATCATTCTTACCTTTTTGAAAGTCTTTTCCCCCTAGGCGCAGGTGGTTGAATGCAAAGTCTTGGTCATTAAATCCCAAACCTTTTAGTGATGGGATGGTGTCCTTGTTGACACCTCAGCAAGACAGTTTGGTTAGCTTTTTAAACCTTGTCTTCTTAAACCACGCAGCTTTTGAAGGAAGATAAACATGTAATAAATTTCCTTGGTTGTTTTGAACTTGCCATGGTTAGGTGGGCACTCTAAACTTGGCTAATTATTGAAACCTTCTCCCAAAGCACCTCATCCTCCTTGGTTTGCGCCCCTTAGCCTTTTTGGGATATAGACTCCTCATGGCACGTGGGTGAGGAGAGATTAGAAAGAGGAGATGGGAGTTAATAAGGAAGATAGGGTAGTTGTTAGTTGTAGGATATTTAGAGGATTAAAAGATTGTTTAGTAGGATGTTTAGTAGATAAGTTTAATTAGTAGGTTGTTAAGATAGTTTAGAATATTAATTAAATATGTTATTTTGAGATAATGTGTGATTAATAACATTAGATGGATTTTTTTTATGAAAAGCAATTTTATTATCAAAAAGGCTAGTTTAATAAAGTTAGTTTAGTGAGTAGTTAAGTTAGATATTTAGATAGTTAGTTTGCTAAGCTAGTTTAGGGGTTAATAAAGGTTGTTAGATAACATATGATATCATGTTTGTTTTGTAAATTATGTGTTATGCAATGTAATTCTTTTATTAATTAAATTATGCAAATAATGATTGTCATGGATAGATGTATGTTTGCATTGTTTTGTTATATTAATTTGTTAATGTTATTTAATCCAATGATGTAAATATTAGAACATGTTATGTTTTATAGGTTAATATATTATAATTTATTAATTAATTAATAATTATATTAATTAATTAATATTTTATAATTATTAATTAATAATTCACTCAAATAATATTTAAGAATAGGTTGACCTACATGGTACACCGTTAGCATTAATCAACCATGTCCTCTTAGTCAACCTTTGAGATCTCTAGTTGACGAATGATAATTTTGATCGTCATGAAGATGGACGTACTTAACCTTAATTAATTTTCCTCTAGCATCCTTTTTAGACAGCATTGTCGAGGTTGTTCACCTGATTCATTGTAACCTCGTCGTTGAACTCACTAACCCGCATCTTGTGTGTAGAAACTTATCACCTTTTAAAAAAAATTTGTTGGTTGTGTTTTGACCCAACTTTTGGGCATCACAGGGATCTCTTCTTCAGGTTGCTCGGGCTTGGTAGATATTTGCTCGGTAACTTCAGGCTGAGACTCGGTCTGAATTTCTTCCTATGACTCGGTTTGAACTTCTTCCTGTGACTCGGTTTGAACTTCTTCTTGTGACTCGGTTACTATGCTCGGCTCGGTAGATATAGCTTCCTTATTGATAGTTGTGTCTGTCAATGTTTCAGGTTCAATGTAAACGAATCTTCTGTAGTTCTCAGGTTCCCTTTTGCTTTCTTCCTCAGTCTTTTCTGCAAACTCATCAAATTTTACATGTATACTTTCTATGACTTTGTAAGTAGATAAGTTCAGACATTTGTATGCCTTGCTTTTGCTAGAATATCCTAGGAATATTCCTTCATCACTCTTCACATCAAATTTATTTCTTCTGGATTCTTTTAAGATATAACACTTGCTACCAAATATTTTCATGTAACTTACATTAGGTTTATAGCCATACCATAATTCATAGGGATTTTTGAATGTGTCTTTCTTCAGTTGTACTCGGTTCAAGGTATGAACTGCAGTGCTGATAGCTTCCTTCCAGTACTTTATAGCAATGTTCTTTTCTATCATTAGATTTCTTGCACAATCCATAATAGATCTGTTTCTTCTTTCTGCTATTCCATTCTACTCAGGAGTTCTCGGAGCTGATACCTGTCTTTTGATTCCTCTTTCAATGCAGAAGTTGTTAAAATCATGAGAGATGAATTCACCACCTCTGTCTGATCTTAAGCATTTCAATCTTTTCCCTGTTTCTTTTTCTACTCTTGCTAAGTACCATTTGAACTTTTCAAATGCCTCTGATTTTTCTCTTAAATACATAACAGTCATCATTCTAGAATAATCATCAACGAAAAGAATAAAGAATTTATCTCCAGTATAGCTTTGTATTCCAATAGGTCCACATAAATCAGTATGCACAATTTCCAAAATTTCTTTAGACTGATAGTTCTTGCTCTTGAAACTAGTTTTACTCATTTTGCCAATCTGATAATTCTTACATAGACCAGTATCAGGTTTCTTCAAAGTAGGAATGCCTCTAACCTTCTTGAATTTTCTTATTTTTATCATGTTATCAAAATTCACATGACATAACCTTTTGTGCCATAGCCAACTTTCTTCTATTTGAGCAATAAGGCATGAATATTCATTGAGATCAAGATAAAATAAGTTACCTTTTGTTTGTTTGCCTGATCCAATGAGTTTTCCTTTTCCATCCAGCAGTCTTGCTTGACCATTCATGAATTCAACCTTGAAACCAGTGTTGATTAGCTGTGCTACACTTAGAAGATTATGTTTTAGTCCTTCAACCCAGTAAGCATTATCACATATGAGTTCTTTGGTTAATGAGATTCTTCCTTTTCCTTTTATACAACAAGGTTCATTGTTTCCAAATCTTACATTACCATTGTCACAGTCTTCTAGATATTCAAATTTTGTCTTGTCACCAGTCATGTGGTGTGAACATCCGCTGTCTATTATCCATATATCATCTTTTCTTATATGAGAAATAAGTGCCATCTTATCTTCATCATCATCAGATTCATCTTTTATAGAAATAAAGACAATTTCTTCTTCACTATCATCAGAATCTTTAGCCATAAAACATGATTTCTTACCTTTATCCTTGTATGTTTTGAAATTCTTTTTTCCATAGTACTTGTGACTTCTCTTTTCTTCCTTGACTTGCTTGTTTGGGCACCTAGCTGCAATATGTCCAATTTCTTCACATGAAAAATAGATTAAAGGAGTTTTACCTTTATATTTACCTTTCCCTCTAGAGTACTTCTTTGCAAGTAATGCTTCTACAATTTCAAGATCACTATCAGAACTTTCTTCTGATTCCTCTTCACTATCTGTCTGAACTTCTTTAATTTTCTTGTTCTTCTTTAGTGAAACCTTGGCCTCAAATGCTGATTCAATATTTTTGGAACTAGGAACATAGTTATCATAGTTGTCTAATTCAAAAGCTGTCAATCTTCCAACTAAAGCATCCAAAGTTATACTGTGGTTTGCTTCACATCTTCTTTCTTGAATGGCTGATACTCTTATTGCATAGATAGGGAGTAGTGTTCTGAGTACCTTACTTATAACAGTCTCATCTGAGATTGTTCCTCCAGAAGCTCTGATTGCACTTACACTTGCTTTGATTCTTTCAACATATTTTGCAATGTTTTCATCTTCCTTCATATTCATCTTGTCAAACTGTCCTCTTAGGCTTTCTGCTTTGGCTCTCTTCACATTTGCATCACCACCATATATTTTCTTTAGTGCCACCCACATTTCATATGCAGTAGTGCAGTCTTTAATATCATCAAATTATTCATAGCTGAGAGCAGATGCAATGTCTATCATCATGGTGTTGTGAGTCTTTTTATCTACAATGTCTTCAACAGTTAATGCGCCATTAGGAATTGTATACTCTTCATCAATGTATTTGCATCCTGAATCACCAATGGAAGCCAGATGAAGTCGCATGAGACCTTGCCATGCTGAAAAGTTATCTCTGTTAAGCTTTGGAATTTCCCTCTTGTAAGACATCCTGATCTTTAGCTTAGGTCTTTGAAACCCTTCCTGCAAGCACCAAAAGCTCTGATACCAATTGATGGAATATGGATGAAGTGACTGAGAGGGGGGGGGTGAATCAGTCAACCATAAAAACACTTCACAATTAATTCTTTGCAGATCCTTTAAGATATCTTAACAATGTTGTCTGTTTTAGCACTCGGTAAATAGATTGCAGTAACTTTGAAGATGCAGAAAGTATTAGCAATATTATCTTTAGATATTCATCAGTGCATGTAAATGATTGAGGAAGTAATTTAAGAACACAAGAGACACAAGATTTAACGTGGAAACCCAATATGGGAAAAACCACCAATGTATCTAGATACTGATTTTCACTTTTCTGAAGTGATGCCCGGTTAGAAGCCAACCCGGTAAAAGGTTACAAAACACACTGTTAGGTGTGACCTTGTTAGAGGATTTAAAACACCCTGCTAGGAGTGGCTTGGTAAGAGGTCTTGAAAACAATTCAATGGAATTGTCACCTTGTTAGAGGATTTATATTATGGCTGTTAAACCAACTCGGTTAAGAGATTTTGAATTCACTGTTACAATGATAAGAAGGTAACAATGAAAAAGTGACCTGTATAATAATGCAACTGTCTTGCTGATTACAGATCTCTGTTCTGCATAAGTCTGATCCTCTCTGATCGAATAAATCTCTGCTGCTCCTCAAGGATATCTGAACATCCTTCACAAACTCGCATATATCTTTCCTTCTCTTCTTCTGTAAATCTTCTGCTATGTTATATTTACTTTTCACATTTGACCTTTTATTTATATGATTTTGGATTAGTCAAATCGACATTATTTAGTATAACAGTCGGCTGAATTAAGTAAACTCTATTTGCAAAAATCCTTCAAGGGCCGATAGTGCTCGGTGACCATATCTTTTTATGATTTTTCGGAGACCGAGGGAACTCGGTAAACACCAACAATCCTTTACCTTTGATAACCGACTGAACTCGGTAAATACTAACTTTCCTCGATGACCGACTGAACTCGGTAAACACTAAACTTTCTTCGGCAACCGAGTGAACTCGGTAAACACTAGACTTTCTTCAGCAACCGAGTGAACTCGGTAAACACTAGACTTTCTTCGGCAACCGAGTGAACTCGGTAAACACTACTTTTCTTCGATAACCAAGTGGACTCAGTAAGCACTAATATCCCTGTCAGGCAGACTGACTGAGCTCGATATAAGCAGATTGCTGCGGATTATGACATAGTGTGACATCAAAGACAATACATAATTGAGTAGCAATTTCCTTCAGACAATTGTTTCCAACAGGTATAAGACTATGAAGCCAAAGAAGAAGAAGACTGCAGCAATAGATGTATTTGATTTAAGTATCAAAAGATTTTCTTTTCGTGGTCAAAAAACTCAAAGCAAAGTTGTTCTGGCTTTGAAGCTTGATTAAGACAATAGTTTACTTGTAATATTGAACATATGTATTCACATGTTTTTGTATATATGTATTTTCAAGAATATAATGTCTCATACTCATACTATATAATACATCAATGTTTTAATATGTATTCAAACAATATAGTACATGTATACTGACTATTTTATAATATACATATTATTTAGTTTAATATTAGTAGATGTTGTCAATTTATATTTATGTTATATCTTGTGTAATAATTAGTTTTTAACTCAAAATATTGAACTTTCTTTATCTACATCCAATGTAATTTGTTCCACCACATCACCTCAATTAGAAATAGTTCAGTTTCCAAATTCGTATCCCGTAACAAATTCTATTATTTGAGATGGGAAATTTTCTATACAAGAATATATTTAACCAATCATAAAGAAATTAAGAAACAAAAAAATTATTATAAAATAAGTTTAATACATGTATTTATTGTAAATAAATAAGTCAGTACAGAATAAAAATGTTTTCATTCAAAAACCAAAAAAATAATGTATTGCAACAATTTTTTTTGAATAAATTAAATAATTGAAGTATATATAAAACATGTTTAATATAAATATTTCAATGATTAGAGGAAGAGTAACCCTTTTCTACTTCCAATTTTTGTTCAAGTTGTCCCTCTAATTGAATACATAAAGTACCATGCATTTCTACCATTTTGTCATTTCACTTCTATTCAACTCTTTAACTCCTATTCAATTACAATACTTCCAAACACAAATAGTAAAAAGTAATGTAATAACCATTAAAAACACTTTTCAAATTTACTGTCATCTAACATCAACATCAAAAAATTGAAAATTATATTTGATATAATACAATCAAGCAGAATACAAAAAAATTATCTGCCTTCAAAATTTATCGATATTTCAAAATTGAATTAGTAAAAAAATTTGAAGTACAACATAATACAACGTAAAGAACCACATCACATTAAGAAAATAAAATAATGGATAAAGTACATTTCAATTTCAAAATCCAATAGTTGCAAACATAATATATTCAACTCTTTCACATTATTAATTTCTAAAATACACAAAATTATATAACCTAAAACACAGACAATCAACGCAAACACAAAATATTAACTATGTCAAAAATAGTTGAAACTGACATATAATACCATTAATCCACAACATTCCATTGAAATACAATATTTCCAATCATATTTAGATAAAAAATATACAACAAGCGTAACAAAACATTTTGGATTTAATAGTCACTAGCTAGAACTGCAGTTTAAGTGAACACAATATCTACTTCATTACTCAATACTTTCATGCTAAGCGCCAAAATAAAGAGAATAAAATATAACAACAATCTATCATCAGCTTAATCAACGACCTTCACTTATGTTGGTTCCCAAAATGGAAATTTTGCTTTCAAAAGCAATAAATACATCTATAGTTTTAAGGATGGGTTAGATACAAATATAAGTTCAAAGATGACTGGACCAGCTATAGGAACAAGACTTCCCTCTGCACTTTTGCATCTGCAAAATGAAGGAGGGTACTCCTATTCCAGTAAACCAAACATTATTTCAAAATTACAGAATGGATTTAAAATAATAGATAGATGGTAAGAAAATACTAAATAATAACCACTCATTTATTGATTCTCAATTACTATTACATGCAATAGAACATTAGGGTCACAAAACTTCAAATATTTCAACAATTTTCTATCATTTTTTTAGAAGTGCAGCAAAACCTTATCAAGCAATTATTTGTATAGACTAGCTTCATTGGTGGCATTAAACTGTATCATAAACTCAGAAACTTTTGAATCAAATGCTAAAGTTCTGATACTTACAATATTATCCTAATAATCCTTTTATAAAAATCAAGGATTGCATACAAGCTTCAAATCCGTTTACAAAAGAAAAAATAACGTCAACCATAATAGCACAAACAATACAAATAAAAAACTTCCTTGTTACATTTTTACAAAGTTGTTCATTGACTTGAGCACACAAATTTTGTAACAATTCACAAAGTTAGTTCAAATACTACCAGATGTAACATTCGTGCTTCCTTCAACTATATGAAATCCTTTCTACAGTTTGTTGTTCTTTAAGGAGTTAAAGAAATACCATATATATCACCCTTAGTTGATATATCTTGTTTCTTGGTATTCTCCAAACAATATGTTGCTTCCCAAGATGTATAAACTTCTTCATCTGCCAATGGAAACAGAGTACTTCATCTCTTTTAGGTACCAAATTGTCCCAATCAAACTTAACCTGATGTACCTCATTCCTTATGGTTGTAAAATGTACCCTGGCATCTTGTAATATTTTAATTATTTGTTCAAAGGGAATATTGCTTTTGTTTTTAAAATTGTTCTTAGTCTGACTAACATTTCATCATTAATTTGTCTTAACCATCCTTCTTTGTCTTCTATGGTTCCATCTGCTTTTAAAATACCAGGAAACATTTCAAAACTATCCTGAAATATCTTCCTGTAAGAAGCTCTACCTTTCTCTCTAATTTTTCCATCTTTATTTCAAACTTGAGTAGCTTTTTAACAAACTTATATGTATTTGTTAACTGTATATCAATAATTTGGTCAATTTTAATCAAATAGTAGAATGACTTTAACTTACTTCTTCTGGAAATCTACATATCCAAAATTGGTTTGATAGTGGCCTTTTCCTCAAAAGAAATCAAGATATTGGACAATTGTTCACCACTCTTATAAATTTCTTTTGTCTTTACATTTGCAACAAATTTCAAAATTGTGTCCCTTATCCTCTTTTCATATTTCAAATTCTCTCTTTGTATTATGTTTTCATCATGCATAGAAGGGGGGAAAGGGGAAATGAGATATTCAATTATAGGAGAAGATGAAGAAGGGATAACATGAGAGGAAGAAATCTGCAACTGCTCTGATATCTGGATCGGTCCCTGTTCCCCTAATCTTTTCTTTATATCTATTATTATTTTATCATTTTCGTTGATCTCCTATCTCATTTCCCCATAGGCTTTTAACATTGTTTCCAGCCTTAATGTAAGATCTTCATTCTCCCTAGCTTCCTTCTCTACCACCTTTTCTGTAACCTTGGATATTGCCATGATCATGCATGTTGCTTCAATCAGTGAGGTTTCATTGGCCCTTTTTACTAGAAGGCTACCTGTAAGATCACTCCTTCCAAACTATTTTCCTTTGTTATTTTGATTTTTCCTCAATGACCACATAACCAAGGCATGATGGTCATCACTAAAAGTCACTCCCTTGATTTCTTCTTCTCTGGTCTTATGACTTGGTGTAGTCTTCTTTCTAACATTATCTAGGAGTACTGGATCAACAATGTTCTATTTTAGTAGAATGAGTACCCCTGAATTTCTTACCAACACTCTTCCCTATTATGGAGTGACCCTTTCAAACCTTTCAGTCATTTCTTTTTTGACCTCATCCTCTATGACATTGAGGTCCTCTTCTAGGTTTTCCTCCTTCCTTTTCTCATAGGTTTCCTTGAATTGGCTTATGTGCAATCTCCACAAAAAATGCATGAAAGTGCTAGCTTTAACAAAAGCATCATCTGCTAGGAATTCATCACATGCTTGCTTAATTATGGGATCCAATTCTTTTCTAGCCATTTCTCCTATTGTTAGATCTGATCGAGGCTCCTTTAGTTTCTCTGGCACTACTTCATTTATTTCTTCATAGGTCATACATATTTGACGTACACCACCCAATTGTTGTACTTGCTCTACTACTTCTTGTTGATCCATAAGGTTTAGAGGTGATTGGGAGGGAGAGTAATCATCCTCAACATGTGTAGGCCTTTCTTCTATTTTTTTCTTTATTAGTGGATGTAAAGAATCAGAATCAATTTCAATTGCTTGATTCTGTGGTGATTTTGGTATCTCGTCAGTTTTTTCATGCACTTCTACTTCCTTTGACATGGAAGGGATGTCATCTCTTCTTGTTATTTTCTCCTACCTTCTTTGTATTGGTATAACCACATTATATCGAATCTTCTTTTGCACCATATATCTACCCAGGGGTAACATCCTCACTAATACAGGCTTACTCAACATAGACCTAGCCTTTTCTGGGTCAGCTTGCATGACCTATTCCTTCTTTCATTTAGGCTATGGATGATACCCTCAAACTAGCACATAAGAGTTTCAACTTTCTTCTCAAAAGGGGTAAACTCTTTTAAGGGATCATAGCTGCTAACAAAGTGTTGTACAAAGTCTAATGTCTTTTTATATACTAGCCACTTTTCCTTCCCGATCTCCTATTCCAGTATGCTAGGAATGTTTCTAATGATATCTTCAGGAAAGTTAAAAATATGATCTACCAAGGCACATTCAGTTCTCTTCTTGAACATCTCATTGTAAAACCCCTCATGATCTACTGTCCTAGTAATTGAAGTAGCCATGTGATATGGTTTCAAAATTTCATCCATATGCGTCCATCCACCTTTAGTGATTACAAAATGATGGGCTATTGTCACAGTAGGAAAAAGAGACCCTCTTCCCTTTCCTGTGAGAGCATTCTCTTGCAAATCCCCCAGTTGTCTTAGAAATTTTGCAACCCCAATCTTGAGAGGGACTTGAGATGACAATATAAAAGGAGTTCCTCTAAAACCATACAATTTGATTACAGTAGACACTGGATAGAAAATAAAATCACCCCAATTGTGCACAATCTTGATATCTTTAGAAAATTGTTTTGGCCTAATAAGTTTAGTTAAGGCCTTTGGGATTCTTGGATTTTCTTCAATTAATAAAGCCCTAAGCCTAGATGCAAAACATCTATCAAAATTCACAAAATGGTTCTCACTCCTATCCCAAGTTATGTTGAGATTCCATAATTGTACTGGCATTTCCTCACCATCCTTTTGTTTTATCAGGTCCATTTCCTTTTTAAAATAATTTGTACCCTTATATAGAAACATGTACATCAATAGGGAATAGTAGCAAAAAGGTTTATCTACTTTACTCTTTTGGATTCCTATTAATCCTTCATGAATTAATTCAGCTACGAAAGGATCAAAGTAAAAGGTAACTGCCAAGAAAGGGTGCAATATTTTAACCATCATATACGTAAGGTGTACTAGCATTTTCTCCTAAAAATCTTCTCCAAAAATCTGGCATAATGACAAATATACAGCCTTTTCCCTCTGGTTAAAATAATCTATTTTGAAAGGTTCCTATGTACTTGAACCCACTGTGATCAAACCCCCAATTTTTTTTGAATAATTCCTTCAAAGGACCACTCCTCAAATAATCTTTCTGAGCATTATAGACTTGTCTTAATTCATCGAAATCTATTATTTCCAGGTCACCACTTGGTTCACTTAACCTAAAAATGCTTCTAATTTCTTCAGCTGAAATACTGATTAAAAGATTTCCCTTTGCATCCCTAGCAACCCTAGTAATTTGATCATAATGTAATGCTATCTAGATCATAATATATGCATCCATGAACACTTTTGGCACAACAAGTTTTCCTAAATCAAATTTCCACACATTCCTAGTGGGAGGGAAGGCATGTCTTTGGCCAAACCAAAGTCTGAATAATCCTAAACTAGTGATGTCAATTTTAGCATCTCTAATGTAATTTCCTTTTTCATATAGGTCATTTTCTATTTTAGTCCTAGGGTCCTTTGGTACTAAACCCTTTGCCTTGACTGTGTCAATGGTTGAGCGATGAAGTTGTTGCAAGAGGTCCTCATGCACACCCCTATCTTGGTACTTAATATTTCTAGTTAATTCTCTTCTTCATCCCATAGTAGGGTTTACAATTCTTTATGATAATTAAAGCAATTAGTAGAATACTAGAAAGATTTGAGCACGGATAAAAATTCAGAAGATACTAACCAATCTCATAAATTCCTTACGATATAGTAACTTGCTCTGCAATTTTCTTCACCCACGCTTCTGCAAATTATATAACTTTATGTTTCTGTAAATGAGAAAATTAATGATATATTAGCATCAGAAACAAAAAACCTCTACCAATTTACTCCACATGATTAGGCCATAACTTCTCTACAAATTCAAGCTCTCTACATTCAACGTGCAAATATTCTCTCACACCAATTTTAGTCCAACTTTAAAATATGACCATTGATCTTCACTTAAAAGAGATCTAATGGCTGTTGCAAGATCATAATGAATACAATTTCATGCATTTTCTCTTTGCGATCATACGAGAACCCTTAGATCAAACCAAATCCACGATAAACTGAAAACTGTACCATCCCAACACCACTTGAAAATTTGATATATAGATACCATTAGATTAAAAATCCAATGGCATATGTTGATTCTCCTTTTGATTGACCCATAGAGATACCTTATGACTCAAAGAGATATCCATGGCTATCGCAAGATTGCAATAAGTAAATCTTTTCTTTATGGATAAGTGACAATCATTTGATTATAAGAAAGCTTTCAGTCTATTACAAATCCTCAATGACCGGGCCCACTATATGTACACCAATATATATTCCACATCAAACGACTGTGATTAAACAACATGAAATGGTCCCACCTGACAAAAATGCTAAATTGTTCCCAGCATCAATGGTTGTCACAACATTTCAATGACAAAAACTTCACTTTGCAGATGTGCAACAATTGTTGGATTGAAAGAAGATTCACTGCTTTGGTGAATGTCAAACCCATAGTAAAGTAAATGATCTTGGATTAAGTAGCTTATTAATTGTAAATCCGATAATCACAAACATAGAAACATAATGATGTAGGACACACTTAAGACATTTTGAAGAACAAGAAGCCTCCTGAGAAAAAAAAAATTAACAATTTTGAATTTAGGAGTCAGTAACAACTAAATCCAATAATCCAAAACATACCATTAAATTAGAATATTTGAAATTATATTATATTTTAAACAATTCAAAATGTTGAACGACTGTGATTAAATCAAACAAAATGGTCCCACCTGACAGAAATGCTAAATTGTTCCTTGCATCGATGACTGTTGTAATATCGCAATGAATAAAACTTCTCTTTGCAGATGTGCGACAACTGCTGGATTGAAAGAAGATTCAGTGCTTTGATGAACATCGAAACCATAGTAAAGTAAATGATTTCAGATTAAGTAGCTTATTAACTCTAAATCTGATAATCACAAACACAAAAACATAACGATGTAGGACACACTTAAGACATTTTGAAGAACAAGAAACCTCCTGAGAAATTTTTTTAACAATTTTGAATTTAGTAGTCAGTCACAACTAAATCTGATAATCCAAAACATACCATTAAATTAGAATATTCAAAATCATATTATATTTTATACAATAAAAAATGTCAAATGACTATGATTAAATCAGATGAAATGAGCCCACCTGACATAAACACTAAATTGTTCCCTGCATCGCGATTCTTGGAAGATCACAATGAATAAAACTTCACTTTGCAGATGTGCGACAACCATTGGATTCAAAAGAGATTTACTACTTTGATCAAAGTCAAAAGGTTAGTTAAGTAAATGATTTCAAATTAAGTAGCTTACTTATTTTAAATCTGATAATCGCAAACACAAAAACATAAGGATCTAGGACACACTCAAGACATTTTGAACAATAAACCTTTCGAGTAAACAAAATTAAACAATTTTGGATATAGTAGTCAGTAAAAACTATATCTGATGATCCAAAACATACCATTGAATTAGAATATTTGAAATTCTATTATATTTCATATAGTTTAAAAGATCCAAATTTATAAATAGAAGAAGATCAATCTTCTATTTCTTTGACTAAAGAGCCAAAAATAGTTCCTAGATTTACAAATCCAGAGATAGTGACTTCCATTTGTAAAAAAGACTATCATTCCATGATTCCTGTTTGTGTAACAACAAAAATATCTAGATTTGATTACTTTAATAAATACTCTTCAATATATTATACAAAATTATTAACACATTAAATACCCGATAGACCGTAAAATAAATACAATCAACCTAAACACATAACCTAAATGATTTCGGATATAATAATTTGGTACTTCTAAATCGGATTTTCTAAAGAATTTAATTCAGTTACAATATTTGCAATTGTATAAAGTACAAAACTAATACAAATATTCTATTTAAATATTTAATTTCAAACATTATTGAAATTTTATAATTATGTTACTAAATTCTTAACTGTACCACATATAACATAAGTTAACTTATGTTATATGTTATATGTGGTACAATTAAGAATTGTGTTCTGATTCTGATTGTTGTGACATAATTATGTTACTAAATTCTTAACTGTACCACATTTAAAGCACATCTGTAAAAAATCTAATAAAGATTTAGTTAATTAATACTCTTCCAAATCTTATACAAAGTTATATATATGTAACAAATCTAATAAAGATTTAGTTAATTAATTCTCTAATATTTCTATTAATAGTGAAGGCCTCTATTCATCAAAAATCCTATACAAAATTAAATATTTATAAATTTTTAATTAAAAATTCAAAACAATAGTAAGAATTTTACATAATATTGTAAAATTATATATCTATATACAAATTACTCTTTAAATTTTACAATGTGTCACATCAATATTCAAATTCTATTCCAATATTTAATTTCAAATATATTACATAAGTTAACTGTGTCAGATTTCACATAAGATGACATGGATATTCGACATCAAATTAACTCACAGTAGTTGGAACATTTAAAGCACATTCGTAGCAAATCTAATAAAGATTGCCTTAATTAATACTCTTCGAAATCTTATACAAAGCCCTATATTTCTAAAAGCTAATATTACTATAAAAGGATAAACACCAAAATGAATTCCTTGCAAAGATCATTACAGGACATAATAAATTTACCAAAGGAAGCTACATTTACTTTTCAAACTAGCACACAACAAATAGCTTTCTTTGGAAGAGTAGACCATATATATTTAAAAGACTTATTACTATGCAAGACTAACTCTGGTGTGCAAGTAGTTCAGCGGACATTAGGTGAAGAATTTCACAATGCCACTCATGGATGGAAGGTAAATGTTGATATTGCCTCTATGTTAATGACTTGGGGCTTAGAAATTGCAGAAAATATTCACATTGTTCATTTTGTCATGACCTCTCTTTTCCCTAAAGATTTGATTATCAGACTAAATTTCTTGCTACAATACGCACATCATGGTCAAGGATTTGACTACAGTAATTATTTTGTAAACAAAGAAGACAGTAAAAAAATAGAAATTTTTCCTTTTTTGCGATGGCCCATGTCAATTGACAAACAAGCTTACAAAAAAGATATCAAAAATCAATGGCTAATTCTATGTAAAGAAATCAGGCAATATAAGAAAATTGAAGCCACATCAATATTTCCAGTTGTCTTTCCACAACAACAACATTCTATCTATGTATGAATAAAGAAGAAAATTTGGAATTATCAAGCTTCTACATGAAATCAAGTTCGATTAAGCATGCCAATCAACTATCCCAAACATTGTCGCACTTTACGTCAACAAACATGAAAGATAGTTTACAATTTTGCATGATGACAAAAAAATAAGGTATTTACTATCATTTTTTTATTATTAAACATAGAAAATAATTACACTATTTTCACTGTTTTATATTACATTTTCTATATGTTTTTCTTCAGGTACCTTAAAGCATATAGTTCTGGAAACAACATAAGAAAAACAATAGATTATCAATTTTATATGGCAAGTTGTTCAGAATTGGCAAAAAATATGTTCTTATTAAAATATCTGGTTTACATCTTTTTTGCGTAAATCATATTGTAAAAATATATATATTTCACGATACCAATTTTTTTTTATAGAATGTAAATCTTTCTATAAATGTGGATATGCATTTTAGTGATTTTAATAAAAAATAGCAATTTCAAGAGTGATTACATTTTCTCCAATACTGATAATTAGATAAATTGGCTTAACAACAAAGACACACAGTTAGAAAAAAATTATGAAAATTATATATTATAATGATCTTTTATCAATCTATTCAATTCTATGAAATAAAATATCATTGCAAATATTGTGATTAAATGGAATGTTTTTGATTTTCAGATTAAGTTCTTAGGGACTACTAAATCCGAAATTGTTTACTTATTTATCCTTGACAACATTCTTGATTTTGAAAATGATTTAAGTGTGCCCTAAATTATTTTATTTTAGTGTTATGTTATGACCGACTTAACTTTTCATGTTTGCACGTGGTGTTTTATGTACATCCTACTATTCACTGAATCTCAGAATGTATTTGTTACCTTCAGTCACATGATCTCCACTTATACATTGACGCTTACTGTTTCTATAAAATAGTTTTTAAATATCAATATACAAACAATATATTTTATATAGTCTTTTAAATTAACTTTCAAAATATAAAAATGAATGCGATATCATTATAATTTAACCATTATTTATTTTTCATATTTAATTTAAGCATAAGCATTCCTTTTCACTAAATTGCTTGATGAATGTTTTCTGCATATCATCACTATCTACTAGGCATTTGCAAATTAAGCATATTAACTGTACTTATGAAGCATAGGCATTCCTTTTCGGATTTATCGCCATGTTTAAAAGAAAGCTGTTAGACAATTAAAAAGCCTTGTTGATCAAGCACAATGTATGTACGCTGATAGATCTTCCATGTCGAATGACTATTATTTAATCAAAGAAAAGGATCCCACCTGATAGAAATACAATGTTGTGCCCTACATTGACGGTTTCCACAACATCACAATGAATACAACTTTGCTTTGCATCTGTGCGACAACTATTGGATCGCAAGGAGAACAATAGGAAAGACTGTATTCTTTTTGCTCAATCGCTAGACAAGCATACTAACTATACTTACTTGTGAGAATAGTCTTCATCTGATCTTTGAATCCTTCAATCAACTCATTGTTCTTTTAGAGATTGAGCAAATAAATAGTCTTCATGTAATCTATCAATCATTTAATTAACCTTCGTTATATCATGACATCTAGTAATTGAATGTTTATTTGTGTAATCTCTTAATGAAATTATTCACTCAACTTTAATCATGACATCCAACAAATGGATTGTTCTCATGATCTCTGAATGGTTATGCTAACCTTGGTTATAATGGGAAACTTAGCGAACACATTTTATCTCTAAGTTGTTGAACAAATTCCTTAACCATAGTTTTTTCTTTAGATCATATGTTGATCGTTGATCTTTGTCTTCATCAATGGTTGATATTCATTTCCTGGATATTTTATAACTTTACCATTCTATCATGAGATCTACTGATATCCTTTATTCGCTTATTCGCTGAATGGAAGAAACATTATCTTGTCATGTTTTTCCTCTATCGATAGATCTGTAGATAAAAAAGACCATAAGCTATATCTTTCTAACTTTAAGAGAACACTATGTTCTCTAAATCTCTGAATAACTTATCATCACTATCTCCAAGGCATTTGCAGATTAAGTGACTGAATACAAAAGACCTTTGATCGCTGAATCTCTTAATATTTTCTACTTAAACTTTGAGTTTTGGAGATTGAGATAATCTTCACCATTATATCTAGCAAACATGAGATAACCACATAGCTACATCACCAAATGTTATGAGGAGACCGCCAGAAATCAAGAGAATTAGAGATTGCATTGTCATCAAATCGCAAGATCATTTTATTAACCATTAGTTGAAAACTTGAGATTACGTGACTGAGGAGACATAGCAATGAAAAAGGCATTACTTGCTTAATCTCTCGATGTTTGAGGACTTATAAAATTAGTTGTGAGATTTAGAAAATGTTAAAGGATATAAAGACCACATGCACATATGAATCCTAAAGTGTTTCAAAAAGTAACTTGAAAATATAACAACTTATGGCACACTTAGGGTATTTTTGAAAAGAGTATCTCTAATGAGGCCAATTTGACCTAACCAAAGGTATAACGGTATTTTTGATCTGATCAAGTCAAATTTTATATTTTGAGAGGGTAAATTTCTTGTATATTTATGAACATTTTGACACATATACAGATTTTTGAGGCTAAATAAAGAAGAAATGAGACTTCTTAGAAAACCTTAAAATTACTCCTAGAGGAAGTATTATTTTTTTGCTTATTCAATTAATCTATATATTTATTTTTTAGTACATTTAATGGAATAATTAATTTTTTTTGTACATGGTTGATAAAATATAGCATTAAGATTTAACTGAAGCTTACATGCAATAATTGTAATAATTTATTTTTTTGAAAAAAGTTAACAATTTTAAATTTAGTACTCACTAACAACTAAATCCAATAATCAAAAAGAATACATTGAATTAAAATATTTGCAATCATAAAAAATAGTAATCACCAATTCATAAGTGAAGATCAGACAGTTGTCACAAGATAATCTGACTTTGATAAGACAACATTGTGAAACTACAAAATCGTAAATATTATTTTGGTGATGACTATATTATTCTCTCCACAATAATATACTTACATGTTTCATTTAAACAGTTGTTAAATATAAATATACAAATAATATATTAATCATAGACTTTTAAATAAACTTAGAAAATGTAACAATGAATGAGGCTAAAAATGCACCACACATATAGCCACATTACCATAGACACGGCTTCCAGAAATCATATTAATGAAAGATAAAATCAATTATTTTATTATTTATTATTACAATATTTATTATTTTTAATTACAATATTTTAAAGAATATAATATTATAAACATAAAAATATATGACATAATTAAGACATTTTAAATAACAAGAACAATATTGACTATCTAATTTGACAAAACTTATTGCCCTAACAATTTTTCTGTAAACATGCTAATAAAAAAAAAGAAAATAAAGGCATACACTATCCAATACACCAAATTTACTAATACCGTCTATATTTAATACATATACCATTTATATCTACAAGGCAAAATAAATGTCCTCGAAAACAACAACATTAATACCATTTACCTTTCAAATCTTTTATGACTATTAAATTATTGATGAAGGGCCACACCACCCTTACCAACTCATAACTAAAAACATAACAACATGGAGACAAAGAGAAGACAAAATGCTTTACAAAGCATACATTAATATTTGAAAATAACTACAACTTGAGAGATCTTACAATATGAGAGCTTCCTCCAAATATTTGATCTACAACATGAGAGATCTTACATCTTCAAAGCTTACAATCCAAGATCTTGCAATGAAAGAGCTTGAACTCCAAGAGCTTGCTTATGAATGCTCCTATGCCTTCTTTATATAGGCATTTCCCACCCAAGATATTACAACACAACCAATGTGGGATAAAAGATAGATGCAACTACCTTGATACAAATATTAAATACCCACCCAATTAATATTAAGCACCACCATGTGGGCCAATTACAAAATTACATTGCCTTTGTGGGCCAATAAAAAAATATAAAAGTATAACTACCTAGATACAAATATTAAATGCAAGAACTTTCTACAAATTTCTAAAATGCCACCTACACACCTCGATAAATGAAATGATTTGTTTTTATTTTTTTATTTATCTTTTCCACCTATGCACCTTGATAAATGAAATAACTTTTTCTTTTTTTTTTCTTTTTTTTTTTTTTCCCTTTTTTTTTCTCTCTTTTTTCTGTCTTTTTTTTTTTTCTTTTTTTTTTTATCATGCCCCATTTTATTTTGTGATGCAAGATGCTCCTGCATCAGACACCCAAGGTAGGAAAAATTTTGTGGATATGGATTCACAAAATGAAGTAGCTGCTGCTGATATTATTTTTTTTCTTCTCTTCCAACACCTTGCTGGAACAAGTATCTGCTGCCGATATATTTCCCTTTTCCTTCTTTTCCAACACCTAGTTGGAACAAGTATATGCTGCTGACAATGCTCCTCTGCAATCAACTTCGTCCATCTGTAACTCTCATTCTCCTCCAAACTTATAGGATCTAATGCACCTATAGTAAAATCTATAATTTCGTACAAATCTTCTATTGCATACCAAACATCACTTGTAATGTCCTTATATAAACCATCATCATTATCTTTCAAATCTATCTCAAAATTAGCATTCCATGATTCACAAAAATTTACCTCTTTCACATCTTCATCTTTATTTTCTTCTTCCGTGACCTCAACAATGCATGTAACGGCTTCTTTCCTTTGACCTCCAATCAAGATGTTCCACTCTTCCTCAACTGCTACAATTTTCATTAATAAATCATCCTCTTCAATTACAGGTTCATGAATCTTTTCATTTGCATGCTCTACCTCTTCTTTTGTACCGCTTGCATGATACTCCATTGTAACTTCCTTCTTTCCTTCATCTAAAGAATTATCATCTCTTTGAATCACTTTTCTCTTTCTTAGCTTCGCTTCTAATTCAGCCACTTGCTTCTTCAAATCCAGTATCGCAAATCTTGTCTCCTCTTGATATCTCTCTCTAATTTTCTCAAGTCTAGGAATTCTAAGAATCCATCCAATCACAAAAGTCATCTTCCTCTTTCTCCTCTCCATACTCGCATCCTCTTAAGGAAAACTTCACCCAACCTAAGGTCCTGGTGCAAACTGCCTCACATTCGGCGATCTGTCTACACACTCAGGAACTCCTGCTCTGATACCACTGATGAAGGGCCACACCACCCTTACCAACTCATAACTAAAAACATAACAACATGGAGACAAAGAAAAGACAAAATGCTTTACAAAGCATACATTAATATTTGAAAATAACTACAACTTGAGAGATCTTACAATATGAGAGCTTCCTCCAAATATTTGATCTACAACATGAGAGATCTTACATCTTCAAAGCTTACAATCCAAGATCTTGCAATGAAAGAGCTTGAACTCCAAGAGCTTGCTTATGAATGCTCCTATGCCTTCTTTATATAGGCATTTCCCACCCAAGATATTACAACACAACCAATGTGGGATAAAAGATAGATGCAACTACCTTGATACAAATATTAAATACCCACCCAATTAATATTAAGCACCACCATGTGGGCCAATTACAAAATTACATTGCCTTTGTGGGCCAATAAAAAAATATAAAAGTATAACTACCTAGATACAAATATTAAATGCAAGAACTTTCTACAAATTTCTAAAATGCCACCTACACACCTCGATAAATGAAATGATTTGTTTTTATTTTTTTATTTATCTTTTCCACCTATGCACCTTGATAAATGAAATAACTTTTTCTTTTTTTTTTCTTTTTTTTTTTTTCCTTTTTTTTTTTTTTTTTTTTTTTTCCCTTTTTTTTTCTCTCTTTTTTCTGTCTTTTTTTTTTTTCTTTTTCTTTTTTTTATCATGCCCCATTTTATTTTGTGATGCAAGATGCTCCTGCATCAATTATCACCTAAAATTATTAAATGCCAACTATCTATCACATCATTCTATGAATTGGAAAATATTCTCAACACCAAATGTATATCAAAGATTGTATACATCATTCTAGCCAAATAGACAAAAACCAATAAATTTGTCACTGCAACAAAAGCACTTTATCAAAAATCTGCATTGCAATCTACAACCCTTTACATAATGATTACCAAACTGTGAGGCCCACCTTTGGCCCACATAGTGATCCTGTGTTATGCATATCAGCCTATCATTTTGATTATGTTTCTTTCAGAGATACTTGGACTCTGTCGACTACTGTTATATTATGTTTGACTCATTGGACTGTTCTTTTGATGATTCTGCATATGGGATCCATGATGTGTAGATTTGGTTTATGTTTTTATATGATGTTTTGTGAACCTGATGATCTTGATGATATTTAAATTACGTTATGAAATTTCATTTGAATTATGCAATCAAATCATGAATATTACATGCAATTGAAGTATGAGTTGAATTATGCAATTGAATGATTAATTTTTCGCTATATCATATATGGTTATTTTAATGGTTTTCTTTCTTGAATTACTGATGCTGCATTTAGGTATTGCAGGTGGAAGGACCATGGAAACACATTCGGGGAAATCACATTGAACGTAGGGTAACCAGTTAAACCAAGGCCCCGTCTATTAAGAGACCTGAGGCCTCGTTGTTAAGTATTTTTATTCGTAACAGTAATTTGAATGTTATGTGTTGTTATTCTGGGTGTACCTTTCGTGAAATGTTATTTTTGTGAAGTGTCGTTTGACACCAATGTTAAATGTTGTTAAGGTACGTCGTGTGTTGTGGGAGAGCACTTGCTAGGAGTTTTAGGGAAATCTTAGCACACCTTTTTGCCATAGGAACCATAATGCAGTTTCCATTCCCCATTTCTGATCTTTTTCCTCGACATGAGTTTAGAGGGTTAATAGTGGCCTTAGGAGATAGTTTTATGCTAAATTTGTTAACCCATTCAATGTACCCATGGGTTAGGGGTATTTTCACCTTTTTAGAAGCCTAAAATTGACTTTATGACCCTTTTAAAATTTCATATTCTATCTTGAGCGAAAATTGCAACTTGCTTGATTGAACCTTATTTATGAGGTTAGGTGTGGAAGCCCTATTTAGAGGAATTTTTGGCTAAGGATGATTCATTCACCCATTCTCTATTTTTAGAGAGTTTCCAGAAAGTTAGAGGAGAAAGCTTGAAGCTTGGATTAGGGCTCAACAAAATTCTTCCATAGCTTTGGACTTGAGGTAGGAAATCATGTGCTCTCTTTGTTTTTATGAGATGTTTGTTAATAGTGATCATGTTCTTGGCTTCCCATGGTTGGTCATGGTGGAAGCTTGTATTGTTTTGTGTTGTGTTTTAGCTCCCCATGGTTGGTCATGGTGAGAGCAAGCATGCAAATGTGTTATTATTGTAATTGGATTTTGGGTTGTTTACTCTTGGATTCACTCACCCTTGGGAGGGAAGAGAAATCAAGAGGGGGTGTGGGAATGGAGGCAACTCCATGTGTAGAGTCTCCTCCATGTGTGGGGAAAGATGAACTTGGGTGAGTGATTTTCCCCAAGAAACCTTGCATTTAGCCCTTGTGGCAATGGGGGGGCATAAGGAGGGAAAATTGGCCATGTGTGCCTTGTATGTAATTGAGAAATATGGGTCCATGTGTGGCCTTGTTTTGTTATGCAAAGGTTATCTCCATGGTTGTCTACCCACACCCTACAAAGGAAATTTATGGAATTCCTTAGTTATCTTCTTGAGGGAATTTGGGAATTTGTCAATGTTTGTTAATCTTGTTGTGTTTGTGTGTGTGTGATTGTATCCTGTTCAATGTGTTCTCCCCAAGCTCGGGGGTGGTCTCATGAGAGACCTTGGATGGGAGGTGAGCTCCCATGGTCTTTTCCTTGTCTTGTTTTTCATTTGCAGATATTGAAGTATGGATGCATGATGGTAAAGAAGTTAAATATTTTTGCCTTGATGTTTTGAATGAGGAATTCACTCCATGTTTTGAAGCATTCTTGTAAATTTTGAATGGTGTTTTCAATCTCCCTTGGAAGTACTTGTAAATTGTAAATTAGAAAGGAAAATGAGATAGATAAGCATGTTGCTATAATGATCTCTCATTGTAAAGATTGATGTATTTAGTAGATGTATGATACTCATGTAAAGGAAAGCAAGCATCATTTTGAATATTGCAATGTTGTTTTGAAATCTAGGATGAAGTAAATTTCAATGGAAATATAGATAATGAAAAGTTTATGTATATCATGTTATGGATAAGATGAATACTTGCTTGTATCTTAAAAGACTTTAATCTCTCCCTACCATTGAAATTACTCTCTTTATCATTACAATGAGTTCTTCAAGTTGATAGAATTATATGTTGAATAGTTATCAATAAGATCACTTATTTGAATGAAATAAGAAGATTGTAGTTTCCATTAGATGTTTCACATCGACTAAGAACAATGCAAATAAACTCTGAATATATGTTTTGAATCACTCCTTAGTTCTATGATAATGTCATGAAACAACTATGAAACTATGAGCATTTTAGTTATTTAGAAGAGGCCTTATTTGATTAACAAATAAACTATGCTAATCTTTGTTTGAAACACTATCAAATTTAAATGTCATAATCTCCTTATTCCATTTACAAAATCACCTAATTTATAAACTCTTACTCTGCTCAAAATTTGTAATTAAAATTAAAATTTTAGTGCTAGTAAAAAAATAGCACTCTACAGAAATTCTTAGAGAGCAAAATGCTCTCTGGATTTTGTATGGGATAGAAATCCCATACAAAAATCCTTACCACAGTCTTTTTATATTAATTTAACTTGCCACCTAAGTCAAAGCAATAAAATATACATAAATTCAAAAATATCATTCTTACCTTTTTGATAGTCTTTCCCCCCTAGGCGCAGGTCGTTGAATGCAAAGTCTTGGTCATTAAATCCCAAACCTTTTAGTGATGGGATGGTGTCCTTGGTGACACCTCAGCAAGTTAGTTTGGTTAGCTTTTTAAACCTTGTCTTCTTAAACCACGCAGCTTTTGAAGGAAGATAAACATGTAATAAATTTCCTTGGTTGTTTTGAACTTGCCATGGTTAGGTGGGCACTCTAAACTTGGATAATTATTGAAACCTTCTCCCAAAGCACCTCATCCTCCTTGATTTGCGCCCCTTAGCCTTTTTGGGATATAGACTCCTCATGGCAAGTGGGTGAGGAGAGATTAGAAAGAGGAGATGGGAGTTAATAAGGAAGATAGGGTAGTTGATAGATGTAGGATATTTAGAAGATTAATAGGTGGATTGATAAGATTGTTTAGTAGAATGTTTAGTAGATAAGTTTAATTAGTAGGTTGTTAGATAACATATGATATTATGTGTGTTTGTAAATTTTGTGTTATGCAATGTAATTTTTATATTAATTAAATTATGTTATTTTGTTATTATGCAAATAATGATTGTCATGGATAGATGTATGTTTGCATTGTTTTGTTATATTAATTTGTTATTTTATATTGTTGTTCAATATTGATCATAATTTAGCATGTAGAACTCATTAGTTGATATATTATAATTTATTAATTAATTAATAACTATATTAATTAATTAATATATTATAATTATTAATTAATAATATTTTTGTATAATATTTAAATATAATTATTGATTAAATATCAATGAATTATATTTTCTAATTTATTGAATTGTTTTATAAATTAACTCTTGTATATCCAATATTTTCAAAGACGTACAGTTTAAGCTCCATAATCGAATTGGGCTTAATTTAAACATATTTGAAAATTGATGACCTACTTGGGATAACGTAAACTTTAGACAATCATTTCCTCTTAACCGACCTATGAGATCTCTAGTCGACGAATGATAATTTTGATCGACATGATAATCGACAAACTTACCTTTTTAAATTTTCATCTAGCATCCTTTGTAAACAACATTGTTGAGGATAATCACCTGATTCTTTGAAACCTCGTCATTGACTTTCAAACCCGCATCTTGTGTGTAGAAACTTATCACCCTTTTTAAAAATTTGTTGGTTGTGTTTTGACCCAACTTTTGGGCATCACATTTTGGTATCAGAGCACTGGGTTCAACTCTAGGAACCTTTGTGCCATTACGCTTTGCTAGGAAAGTATTCGTGTACGCATAGTAACCCTTTTGAGTTATGTATGTGAGGAGCATGTGTGAGTACATTATGGAATGGTCATACCAACATCATCGTGTGTGGTGCCCTAGGATGGCTATGGGAATACCTCGAAGAAGCCAACCCTTATAACATCGGAGTGATGTAGAACTGGGTAGAATGGCCTAACCATTTCAGTATGGGGTGGAAAATTGTTCTATACCCTCGCAGGATGTACATTATTAAGTTATGGTGGGGCCCATGCCATGATGTAAATTTTTTTTTTATAATGGAAATACTCCATGATGATCAACAATTTCTCCTTGTATAGACTAGGACCTTCTCCAAGCATTGGGAACTTATGATACAGCTTGGGAAGGCTAATTAGTCATAGGAGATGGACGATAGTAACCTATGTTAAGAAAAGCATTGTAGTACCGGAGTAAGGTAAAGGAGGCTCGTATAATTATTGCTTCAGATAATGAAAGTATGGTGCCCCTAGTCGAGGTATAGATTGAATCACCTATGGATATGTAAGTTAAAGGTTGAAATTCCTCAGTATTCTATGGTGGGTACTCCTTTTGGATTTGATGTCAGTTGTTTCATTTTGCTTATGGATTTCTTGAGTCGTTTATCTTCTTGGTGGAACTTTCTACATATTGGACTGGTACCTTTTTGTTTTGTTTTCTTTGATTGGGTTTTGTCACCAACTGTATAGTTCTTATCTTGGCAGTTGCCACCATTGATTTTTTTTATTTTATTTTATTTTTCTTTTCGATTGAAATGAGCTCACTTTTTATTTTTGTATTCGAAGTTGAAGCAGACAGATTTGCTTTTTGAGAATTCCTTGTATATTTTTTTTTGGGTGACTACTATGAGCACTCTCTTTGGCTGCCAGTCCTATGTCATTTGTACCCTCTTTGTTTTTAAAGAGTCCCACCAATCATGTGTATATGAGGTAACACCTAGAAAGAGATATTATCCCATGTCGGAAGGTGCTATAGGATCGATAGATCAGATCCATGCTCTTTTATGATGAATAACATAAATGATTGGTTTCCTTGTAGTTGGAGTAGGTGAAAGTTGGTGTTTTGGCAAACCATGGTGGTGTAAATTATTTATAAGACATACAATTTTGTAAGTGGCCTTGCACGGGTGTTAGTTTTATGAAGTTCATCCTTTGGGTAATCATGTACCCTAATAGGAAAGATCTATGATGTTATGATTGACCTTAAGAGATCGATGACTATTGAATGTTCCTTCTTCATAATAGAGGTTAAGTATTTGGGGCATGTCATATCTGGTGATGGGATCTCAGTAGACCCATCAAAGATAGAGGCTATTATGAATTGGCTAGCACCTACCATAGTGACTGAAGTTAGAAGTTTCATGGGACTAGCTGGTTATTGCAGACAATTTGTTGAAGGATTTTCTAAGTGGCACATCCTATCACTTCCCTTCAGCGAAAGGGGAAGAAGTTCGAGTGGACAAAGAAGTGAGAGAGAGCTTTTCAGGAGCTCAAGCGAGCACTCACCAGTGCACCGATTCTTGCAGTGCCAGATCCTTCAGCAAAATTTGTGGTGTGCACAGATGCTTCACTTGATGGTTTAGAGGCAGTCCTGATGCAGGAAGGGCGAGCCATTGCTTACGAGTCTAGGAAGCTTAAGACTCATGAGCTCAATTATCCCACGCATGATTTAGAGCTTGCAGCAGTGGTACATGCCTTAGTACGATGGCGTCACTTCCTCTTAGGTCACCGTTTTGAACTTCATTCAGACCATTAGAGTCTTTAGTATATATTCACCCAGCCGAACCTTAATGCTCGGCAGAGGCGATGGATGGAGTTCTTGTGTGAGTATGACTTTGATGTCCACTACATCAAGGGGAAGGAGAACGTGGTTGCAGATGCCTTGAGCAGGAGACGACATGATATCTATTCTATGACTGGAGGCACAGATTTGAGAGGTCAAATCCTCCATCATCTTTAGGAAGATGAGTGGTATTCTGAGGTATGCGAGATGATTCAGTCTCAGAGACCCTTGGAAGGGAAGTATGTTGGTTATACCTTAGAGTCTGATGGACTTTTACGTCATCGAGACCGTATCTATGTACCTTCTACTGGAGATTTACGTGCTTTCATTATACTAGAGGCTCACAGAGCACCTTATGCAGCACATCCCGGGGTTAAGAAGCTACATGCAGATTTGAGGCAACTATATCACTGGCCTGGCATGAGATTGCAGATTGCTAAGATAGTGGCCAGGTGTCTTGAGTGTCAGCGGGTTAAGGCGGAGCACCGCCATCCTGGTGGACTCCTGCAGCCGCATGATATTCCAGTATGGAAGTGGGAGGTTATATCCATGGATTTTATAATTGGTCTTCCGATGTCTTCCCGACGCCATGATGCTATTATGGTGACGGTGGACCGGTTGACTAAGGTAGCCCACTTTTCTCCAGTTCGTACTACCTTCACAGCACCCACAGTAGCCCAAGTGTTCTTACGAGATATTGTTAGACTTCATGGCATACCTCATAAGATCATCTCGGATAGAGATTCTCTTTTCACTTCATCCTTTTGGAGAGAGCTTCAGGCAGCATTGGGCACTAGGCTCAATTTTAGTACAGCCTATCATCCAGAGACAGATGGGCAGACCGAGAGGGTCAATCAGGTTTTAGAGGACATGCTTCGCATGTATGTTATGGATCATTAGACCCGGTGGGAGGAGTATCTTCATCTTGTGGAGTTTGCCTATAACAATGGGCATCATGCATCTTTGGGAATGCCTCCTTTCCAGGCATTATATGGTAGACCTTGCAGGACCCCACTGAGTTGGGACAGGATTGAGGACAGAGTTTCTATTGGTCCTGAGTTAGTTCGAGATATGGAGCAGCAGGTCACCCTGATTAGGCAGCGTCTCTTAGAGGCTCAGGATAGACAGAAGAAGTATGCAGATGCGAAGAGGATTGACCGAGCCTAACTTGTGGGAGACAGAGTTTTCTTGAGAGTGCGACCGCACAAGAGTCCAATCCGTTTTGGAAAGGGCTCTAAGCTCGCACCTCGTTTTGTTGGTCCGTTTGAGATCCTAGAGAGGATAGGGCCCGTTGCTTATCATCTAGCCTTGCCACCTAGCCTGTCACGCATCCACGATGTGTTCCATGTATCGGTTTTGTGAAAGTATATCTATGATGAGTCTCATATTATTGATTGGGATGCCTTGCAGGTGGAGTCAGATGGCCAGCTGGTACTAGAGCCCATTCACATTTTGGCTCGTCGGACATTGGTACTTCGAGGCAGAACGTTGGACCAGGTTAGGGTCCAGTGGGATTGCTATGATGAGGTCATAGCCTCATGGGAGGATGCAGCTCAGATGAGGGCCCAGTATCCGCACCTCTTTGATGAACTCCAGGAGGATGTTCATACCTAGAGGGGGTGGATGTGAGGCCCACCTTTGGCCCACATAGTGATCCTGTGTTATGCATATCAGCCTATCATTTTGATTATGTTTCTTTCAGAGATACTTGGACTCTGTCGACTACTGTTATATTATGTTTGACTCGTTGGACTGTTCTTTTGATGATTCTGCATATGGGATCCATGATGTGTAGATTTGGTTTATGTTTTTATATGATGTTTTGTGAACCTGATGATCTTGATGATATTTAAATTACGTTATGGAATTTCATTTGAATTATGCAATCAAATCATGAATATTACATGCAATTGAAGTATGAGTTGAATTATGCAATTGAATGATTAATTTTTCGCTATATCATATATGGTTATTTTAATGGTTTTCTTTCTTGAATTACTGATGCTGCATTTAGGTATTGCAGGTGGAAGGACCATGGAAACACATTCGGGGAAATCACATTGAACGTAGGGTAACCAGTTAAACCAAGGCCCCGTCTATTAAGAGACCTGAGGCCTCGTTGTTAAGTATTTTTATTCGTAACAGTAATTTGAATGTTATGTGTTGTTATTCTGGGTGTACCTTTCGTGAAATGTTATTTTTGTGAAGTGTCATTTGACACCAATGTTAAATGTTGTTAAGGTACGTCGTGTGTTGTGGGAGAGCACTTGCTAGGAGTTTTAGGGAAATCTTAGCACACCTTTTTGCCATAGGAACCATAATGCAGTTTCCATTCCCCATTTCTGATCTTTTTCCTCGACATGAGTTTAGAGGGTTAATAGTGGCCTTAGGAGATAGTTTTATGCTAAATTTGTTAACCCATTCAATGTACCCATGGGTTAGGGGTATTTTCACCTTTTTAGAAGCCTAAAATTGACTTTATGACCCTTTTAAAATTTCATATTCTATCTTGAGCGAAAATTGCAACTTGCTTGATTGAACCTTATTTATGAGGTTAGGTGTGGAAGCCCTATTTAGAGGAATTTTTGGCTAAGGATGATTCATTCACCCATTCTCTATTTTTAGAGAGTTTCCAGAAAGTTAGAGGAGAAAGCTTGAAGCTTGGATTAGGGCTCAACAAAATTCTTCCATAGCTTTGGACTTGAGGTAGGAAATCATGTGCTCTCTTTGTTTTTATGAGATGTTTGTTAATAGTGATCATGTTCTTGGCTTCCCATGGTTGGTCATGGTGGAAGCTTGTATTGTTTTGTGTTGTGTTTTAGCTCCCCATGGTTGGTCATGGTGAGAGCAAGCATGCAAATGTGTTATTATTGTAATTGGATTTTGGGTTGTTTACTCTTGGATTCACTCACCCTTGGGAGGGAAGAGAAATCAAGAGGGGGTGTGGGAATGGAGGCAACTCCATGTGTAGAGTCTCCTCCATGTGTGGGGAAAGATGAACTTGGGTGAGTGATTTTCCCCAAGAAACCTTGCATTTAGCCCTTGTGGCAATGGGGGGGCATAAGGAGGGAAAATTGGCCATGTGTGCCTTGTATGTAATTGAGAAATATGGGTCCATGTGTGGCCTTGTTTTGTTATGCAAAGGTTATCTCCATGGTTGTCTACCCACACCCTACAAAGGAAATTTATGGAATTCCTTAGTTATCTTCTTGAGGGAATTTGGGAATTTGTCAATGTTTGTTAATCTTGTTGTGTTTGTGTGTGTGTGATTGTATCCTGTTCAATGTGTTCTCCCCAAGCTCGGGGGTGGTCTCATGAGAGACCTTGGATGGGAGGTGAGCTCCCATGGTCTTTTCCTTGTCTTGTTTTTCATTTGCAGATATTGAAGTATGGATGCATGATGGTAAAGAAGTTAAATATTTTTGCCTTGATGTTTTGAATGAGGAATTCACTCCATGTTTTGAAGCATTCTTGTAAATTTTGAATGGTGTTTTCAATCTCCCTTGGAAGTACTTGTAAATTGTAAATTAGAAAGGAAAATGAGATAGATAAGCATGTTGCTATAATGATCTCTCATTGTAAAGATTGATGTATTTAGTAGATGTATGATACTCATGTAAAGGAAAGCAAGCATCATTTTGAATATTGCAATGTTGTTTTGAAATCTAGGATGAAGTAAATTTCAATGGAAATATAGATAATGAAAAGTTTATGTATATCATGTTATGGATAAGATGAATACTTGCTTGTCTCTTAAAAGACTTTAATCTCTCCCTACCATTGAAATTACTCTCTTTATCATTACAATGAGTTCTTCAAGTTGATAGAATTATATGTTGAATAGTTATCAATAAGATCACTTATTTGAATGAAATAAGAAGATTGTAGTTTCCATTAGATGTTTCACATCGACTAAGAACAATGCAAATAAACTCTGAATATATGTTTTGAATCACTCCTTAGTTCTATGATAATGTCATGAAACAACTATGAAACTATGAGCATTTTAGTTATTTAGAAGAGGCCTTATTTGATTAACAAATAAACTATGTTAATCTTTGTTTGAAACACTATCAAATTTAAATATCATAATCTCCTTATTCCATTTACAAAATCACCTAATTTATAAACTCTTACTCTGCTCAAAATTTGTAATTAAAATTAAAATTTTAGTGCTAGTAAAAAAATAGCACTCTACAGAAATTCTTAGAGAGCAAAATGCTCTCTGGATTTTGTATGGGATAGAAATCCCATACAAAAATCCTTACCACAGTCTTTTTATATTAATTTAACTTGCCACCTAAGTCAAAGCAATAAAATATACATAAATTCAAAAATATCATTCTTACCTTTTTGATAGTCTTTCCCCCCTAGGCGCAGGTCGTTGAATGCAAAGTCTTGGTCATTAAATCCCAAACCTTTTAGTGATGGGATGGTGTCCTTGGTGACATCTCAGCAAGTTAGTTTGGTTAGCTTTTTAAACCTTGTCTTCTTAAACCACGCAGCTTTTGAAGGAAGATAAACATGTAATAAATTTCCTTGGTTGTTTTGAACTTGCCATGGTTAGGTGGGCACTCTAAACTTGGCTAATTATTGAAACCTTCTCCCAAAGCACCTCATCCTCCTTGATTTGCGCCCCTTAGCCTTTTTGGGATATAGACTCCTCATGGCAAGTGGGTGAGGAGAGATTAGAAAGAGAAGATGGGAGTTAATAAGGAAGATAGGGTAGTTGATAGATGTAGGATATTTAGAAGATTAATAGGTGGATTGATAAGATTGTTTAGTAGAATGTTTAGTAGATAAGTTTAATTAGTAGGTTGTTAGATAACATATGATATTATGTGTGTTTGTAAATTTTGTGTTATGCAATGTAATTTTTATATTAATTAAATTATGTTATTTTGTTATTATGCAAATAATGATTTTCATGGATAGATGTATGTTTGCATTGTTGTGTTATATTAATTTGTTATTTTATATTGTTGTTCAATATTGATCATAATTTAGCATGTAGAACTCATTAGTTGATATATTATAATTTATTAATTAATTAATAACTATATTAATTAATTAATATATTATAATTATTAATTAATAATATTTTTGTATAATATTTAAATATAATTATTGATTAAATATCAATGAATTATATTTTCTAATTTATTGAATTGTTTTATAAATTAACTCTTGTATATCCAATATTTTCAAAGACGTACAGTTTAAGCTCCATAATCAAATTGGGCTTAATTTAAACATATTTGAAAATTGATGACCTACTTGGGATAACGTAAACTTTAGACAATCATTTCCTCTTAACCGACCTATGAGATCTCTAGTCGACGAATGATAATTTTGATCGACATGATAATCGACAAACTTACCTTTTTAAATTTTCATCTAGCATCCTTTGTAAACAACATTGTTGAGGATAATCACCTGATTCTTTGAAACCTCGTCATTGACTTTCCTAACCCGCATCTTGTGTGTAGAAACTTATCACCCTTTTTAAAAATTTGTTGGTTTTGTTTTGACCCAACTTTTGGGCATCACACAAACTGAATAGTTATGATCATCTCAATGGAATAGAGAGTGCATGGAGAGAAATCATAGATACAAACCTGCATTTTTACAATTTAAATGATCTACACAGAAGAATAAATTCACAACCAGTTCATCCCATTACACAACGTCTCATTGCCAATGGATTAATACAAGTTGCAAGGTTTCCAATTGCTATTCAAGTACCAGAGCTCATTATGGAATGCATTCAAAGATTTGACCCAAATACTAGAGAAATTAAAAAAAAAAGAAAAAGTTGTCATCAGTTTGAACAGAGATTTAATACACAAATTATTTGGTTTACCTTCAAGAGAACAATATTCTCAATGTAATTTCTCCCTGGTAGCTTCAAATTTTAACGAGAAAAGGTCAAGATGGCGAGCAATAATTTCAACAAAATGGTTTGAATGCATTAGAGCATATAGTTCAAAATTACCGAAAAACCTATACAGAACAAATCTTAATTAAGAGATTGTAGACATTCTAGTACTTCTGCACATAATAAGAGGAAGTGAACAAGCCCTAAATTTTGAAGAATGTTGGTATTTCCTTGTGCAATCTATATGTACATACAGTATTTATATAGATTGGGCACAACTAGTAAGTGATAGACTTACTGAAATGCTTGTCTCATTAAAGCATTCATACAAATTTGCATTGTCATCTTACCTCATCTATGCCCTAGCATGTCAACATATAGGAAATGACCTACCTAGTGTGACTGACTATGATGAACATATTCAGGTTCATGATTTCTACCCTTGCATACAACTCTAAAATAGCTTTGCACATTGTAGAAGGATTAATGATTTTTTGACAATGAAGATATGCCATGAAATTCAAGGTTGTCGAGAATGCAGATTATCAAATGTAGTTGCACAAACAATAATGCAATTTGGAAGCTATTATACATAATATCCTACATTTAAATATTTTAGGATTAGAGCTTCTGATGGCTTTCCATTCAAATTGCCAAAATATACCGATGATAGAATGCTTTTGATAGAGTTATCTAGAAAAATCATCGAGGTCAACAACAAATGCAGTGAATGACATAAAGAAGGTATTCATTTTTCAATTTCCATAGGACCTTATACATGCTTTTCTAGCTATTCTACAATGAATCTCATCAAATCATCTCAAAAGAAATAGAAATTTGATGAATATAATGTTAGCAGGTATCATTTTGACCCTTCCAATTATATAGAACAAAACCTGCAACTAGGCCCTAATTTTAATCATATAACTTCATTAGAAGATTTTTGGGCTAATTGTAAAGATGAATTTGAAATGAGAGAAAGATCATGGTCCCACCTCACAATTCAACAGATTCGACTACTTAATATTCTAATAGATGTCGAAGGATTATACGATGATCAATGTAATCTTCTTTCCAATCATTATTTGACAAAAATAAAAGGGACAACTTTGTAATTTCTACAAATTCAAGAACCAGAATTAGATAATCTTGAAGATAGAATGGAATAGATAATTAAAAGGATAAAAATATGGGTACAGTGCAAGCAAACAAAAAAAGAGATGACACAAACAAAAGGGCAATCATCAACATAAGCTCAAACAATAGCATCACCTCAACTATCATTAGCAACAATGTAGACAATAGTTTGGTCTAGTCAACAAAATATAGGTGGAGATGATCAACAACCATAAAAAGACAAAGCTATAACCATCACCTGCAGAAGCGGTTCACTCCCATTGATCAACATGGACACTCAACAGGAACCAAACAATATAGAATAAGAAGAAGAAATAGGTCAATTAGAACAAAATACAACAGACCAAACTTTCAATGAAGATCCACCAACTCAAATAAGTCAATTTATTCAACCAAATATAACATGTAATCAAAGTTTAGTACCAAAATTTCAAATTTTAGGTCAAGAAATAGAAAGCCCTGCAATAGTTAGAAAATTGTTTGATATTGAAAGTTTAGCCTCTACTTCAAAACTTCTAGCCACTCCTTCATGGTTAGAAGAAACAATACAAAGAAAAAGAAAAAGAAGAGAGGATAAAATTCCTCCTCAAGATTTAGTTTCTCAAATCATTAATGAAACTAATAGTTCGAAGAGAAAAAAAAAAGAGAGGCAAACTTGTTGCTCTTCAAAAATGTCAAGAAACATGGCATGTAATAATACAAGTTGCAGAACCAAAACAAGGAAAATTTTTTTTAGATCTCAATGCAGTAGATTTTGATGTCAATCAAATTGACATGGGACCTTCTTTCCATGATCATACAGCTGATATGTGAGAATTCACACATCAAGAGGTAAGAGATAGATTAGAACAATTGAAAGATGAAAAGAACATGCTCAAATCTATTATCAATCATCTATTTGATTACATCAAGAAAATGCTTGGTCCTATCTCTTCCCAAACATCAAATCAAATAAGAGATATTTTTGATCCAACACTTCATTGCAATGAATAAATTATCAAGAAGATACATAAAGATAGACATATGGCACAAATCACACGAGAATGGATAAAATACCTAAATTTAGGAGGTGTGGGCCTCATCGACTGCCTATCCAGCTATTACAAAATATATATTCAATACAAAGATATAATTGAGACAAACTCTTAGTTGCTCAGAGAATAGAAAAGAACATATAATACACAAGAAAAGATATTACGGATAGTAATAGATATGGATAGTGAAGAAGCTCTTAATCTAAGAGTTATCAAATCAACTGACAGTCCTCTACAAAAGTGGATTTTTTCAATCAACTTCAAAACATAGATCAGCACAGAAGTAGTTGAAGAACTATAAAATCTAATCAAAACACTCAATACCAACATTACACATATGGAAAAGATATTTACAAATATGGGCTGCAATTTTTATCAATAAAATGCTCAGGATACTCTAGATATGGAAATCATGGAGAAAAACTATGAATTACATCTTCAATGTATGAACAAAAAGGAAACATATTGGTGTGTGGGTTTCAAGGTCTGCTCACAAAAATTCTAAGAAGACCTTGCTTGTCCTTCCAAGGATCCTACTCTCCTCTAGAATCTTAATAGGCTTAGATGATCAATCTCAAACCTTGTCAAACTCTTCTCTAAGAGTTAAACTCCTTGTGATTAACCTTGAAGGACAATCACCTTAAAGTTGCTTCAATGCTTTCCTACACTTAAAAGGCTCCAAGTGCCATTCTCACATAAACCATCAAGACATTTTCATAGGTGCCAAATAATTTGAAAATACTCAAAATGTTCCCATTTTGATCCATCTTGGTGGATCTCCAAGCCCTTTTCTATCGGGTTCAAGAACTAGCCTTGAGGAGGCCTAATTAGGCCTAGTCCCTTGTAGCCCTTGACAGGGTCTTTTCTAAATTTCCTACCAGATCTTCTCAAAATAATTACAAAAAAAATTCCACATTTGATTACCCTTTTGGAAATTATGAAAGATTCAAAATGTTTTGGGTTCCTAGGGCATCCATACATAGGCTTCCTATAATATAGGTCAAATAGGGCTAATAGGCCTAATTTCTAGGACCTCCTTGTTTCTTGCTTGAAACTCAATGACATGGATTGATCACCATCCCATATCTCCAATATGTCAAATACATGTCACATACCTTGTAGAACTATGATTTTTATATATTTTAATTCAATCCCCTCCATGCAATCTTCAATTCATTCACTATCAAACCTCTAACCCGGCACACTAAGCTCGCCTAGGGCTTGAAATTTAAATTAGTATCTCAACTCTTCTAGACTCCTACCACTACATATGTATATAAAAATGGCTCCCCTAAAGAATTAATCCACCCTTAGGAAGTTCCTATGGTTAGATTTCATGGGGGAGCCATGGAAACCAAAACTACTCTAAACAGGACAGTGAAAACCCAAGTTACAAAACAATTTATTCAAACCCTTAAACTATCTCTAAACTACCTGCACAAAGAATAAAAAATTCTTAAAACTACCCTAACAACATAGATCCAACAGAAAATCAGATTATTCAATCCATGCGAGTGCACTGTCACACAAGAATGCCTAGGTATCACACAAAAACCAATTTTGCAGAGCTCTTCTCCTATTCACAAACTTGCTCACAATGGCTTCTCCTTGAAATATGAGCCATAAGGTATGCTAAGATACTTCCTCCACCTTTTTAGGCCATGTTAGTTCATTTCCCACTCCTATCTTCTTGGGAATCCAATGTTGTTGAGTTGCATGCAACATTTACAATAAATTGCAAATGTTGTCATGACAACTTTTGGCATCTTTTACATTCATTAGGAAAACTAGAATATAGGGCCTCTATGCTATGTAGTTTGATGAAATAACTATATTAATGACCTTAAAGAATCTTATTTACATCCCTCATGGGTTTAGGACATATTAATAACCCAAATCCCAACTTTAGACTTCTAAGCTTAAACTAACCAAAATAACTAACAATGACTAATTGGTGACCTTAGTTGTAACACTAACTCACCTAGTCCACATGACCTACTAAGGCCTCAAAGAAAACTCACAAATTTGACTTGTCTAATATCTGATACAAGCCAAAAATTAAGGGCTTTGAGGATTTCCTAGGTTCTCCTGCACCATCCTCCCCAAAACAAAATACTTCAATCCATCCTTGGATTGAGTAACGTGGGATCAACTCCAAACTTCTTAAAATCAACTTCCTTGATCCATACTACATCTACATTAGATTGGCCATGACATTTGATCAAGTGTTCCTTGTACTCCTTCTTTCTAGTCTTCTTGTAGACTCTTGAATCGAGGATGTTGTCAGCCTCTTTGACAGATGTAGAAGGTAATTTGAGCTCATCCACATCTTGAATAAATTCAAATTGACTTTGATCAAGATCTAGTGTTGGTCCCTTGTAAAGAACCAGGTCTGTAACATTAAAAATAGGGGAGAGTCCACTATCCTTTGGTATCTCCACTTTATAGGCATTGTCTCCATACCTTTCTAAGATAGGACAAGGACCTATCCTTCTCATTTGTAATTTGTGAGGGACTCCCTTCTGTAGTCTAGATTTATTTAGATGCACCATTACTAGATCTCCAATATTAAATTGGATTTCTCTTCTACCCTCATCAACCTTAGTCTTGTGTTTCATGGTGTTATCAGTCAATATTTTCCTGACTAGATCATGAATCTCCTGCATGGCATAAGCAAAGTCATCAGCATATCCACTTCCCTTAACTCCATCCTTTAAGTCTCTTAGCTCATAGACTCCTCTACGATGTAGGCCATATACAATTTCAAAGGGACTCTTCCCTGTGGACCTATTTAGAGTGTCATTGTATGCATACTCAGCCTATCCAATTAGTTGATCCCATTGTTGGCCATATTCTTTGGTCAAGAACCTTTATAAATTTCCAAGGCTCCTATTTACCACCTTTGTTTGACCATCTTTTTGAGTATGGAATGAAAATGCAAAGGAAAAATTGGTGCCTAACCTTTTCCAAAGACTCTTCCAAAAGTGACTCATAAACTTGGTGTCTCTATCTGACACAATCCTCACAGATAACCCATGTATCCTAACTATCTCTTTGAAGAATAGAGAAGCTATTTGGCTGGCATCATTGGTTATCTTGCATGGCACAAAATGATCCATCTTACTAAATCTATCCACAACTACATAATCACTATCCATTCCTTTCTTGTCTTGGGTAACCCAACTAAAAAGTCAATGATCAAGCATTCCCATGGTCTAGTGGGAATAGGTAGTGGTTGATATAGGCCCGCATTTGAAGAAGTTCCTTTGGCCTTTTGACACATAATGCAACTCTCAACATACTTCCTTACATCAATGTTCATTCTAGGCCAAAAGTAGAACCTTTGAACAATTTCTTGTGTCTTAATGATCCCAAAGTGACCACTCAATGCACCATTGTGCTTTTCTTGAATCAAATTCTCTCTTATAGACCCTCTAGGAACACATAGCTGACTTCCCTTAAATAAAAGGTTACTTTACAAAGTATATTCAACATATTTTCTATGGAAATGATTCCTATGTTCAACACATACCTTGTAAATGTCTGCAAAGTCTTCATCATTTGCATATAGAGCTTTGAAATGATCTATTCCCATGCTCTTCAATTGTATCTCTTGGATAGTGAGAGATCTTCTACTCAAGGCATCTACCACCTTGTTTAGTACTCCCTTCTTATGCTTGATATTAAATGTGTATGCTTGCAGGTATTCAACCTGTTGGAAATAATTGTCTGAAGGAAATTGCTACTCAAATTATGTATTGTCTTTGATGTCACACAATGTCATAGTCTGCAGTAATCAGTTTCTACCGAGCTCAGTCGGTCTGCAAGACAAAAGATTAGTGCTTACCGAGTCCACTCGGTTATGAAAGAAAATCAGTGTCTACCCAGTTCACTCGGTTACCAAAGAAAAGTTAGCATTTACCAAGTTCAGTCAGTTGTCAAAGAAAAGTTAGTGTTTACCGAGTTTAGTCGGTTGTCGAAGAAAAGTTAGTGTTTACCGAGTTCAGTCGGTTGTCGAAGAAAAGTTAGTGTTTACCGAGTTCAGTCGGTTGTTGAAGAAAAGTTAGTGTTTACCGAGTTCAGTCAGTTATCGAAGGTAAAGGATTGTCGGTGTTTACCGAGTTCCCTCGGTCTCCGAAAGATTATAGAAAGTTATGGTCACCGAGCACTGTCGGCCCTTGAAGGATTTTTGCAAATAGAGTTTGCTTAATTCAGCCGACTGTTATACTAAATAATGTCAATTTGACAAATCTAAAATCATATAAATAAAAGGTCAAATGTGAAAAAAAACAAGAAATATAGGAGAAGATTTACAGAAGAAAAGCAGGAAAGGTGTATGCGAATTTGTGAAGGATGTTCAGATATCCTTGAGGTGCAGCATAGATTTATTTGATCAGGAAGGATCACATATATGCAGAAAAGAGATCTGTAATCAGCAAGATAGTTGCATTATTATACAGGTCAATTTTCATTGTTACCTTTTTACCATTGTAACAGTGAATTCTAAATCTCTTAACCGAGTTGGTTTAACAACCATATTGTAAATCCTCTAACAAGGTGACAATTCCATTGAATTGTTTTCAAGACCTCTTACTAGGCCACTCCTAGCAGGGTGTTTAAATCCTCTAACAAGGTCACACCTAACAGTGTGTTTTGTAACCTTTTACCGGGTTGGCTTCTAACCGGGCATCACTTCAGAAAAGTGAAAATCAGTATCTAGATACATTGGTGGTTTTTCCCATATTGGGTTTCCATGTTAAATCTTGTGTCTCTTGTGTTCTTAATTGCTATCTTAATCATACATCAGTGCTGATGAATATGTAAAAGATAATTTTGCTAATACTTTCTACATCTTCAAAGTTACTGCAATCTATTTACCGAGTGCTAAAATAGATAACATTGTTAAGATATCCTAAGGGATCTGGAAAGAATTAATTGTGAAGAGATTTATGGTTGACTGATTCACCCCCCCCTCTCAGTCACTTCATCCATATTCCATCAATTGGTATCAGAGCTTTTGGTGCTTGCAGGAAGGGTTTCAAGGACCTAAGCTAAAGATCAGGATGTCTTACAAGAGGGAAATTCCAAAGCTCAACAGAGATAACTTTTCAGCATGGCAAGGTCTCATGTGACTTCATCTGGCTTCCATTGGTGATTCAGGATGCAAATACATTGATGAAGAATACACAATTCCTAATGGCGCATTAACTGTTGAAGACATTGCAGATAAAAAGACTCACAACACCATGATGATAGACATTGCATCTGCTCTCAGCTATGAAGAATTTGATGATATTAAAGACTGCACTACTGCATATGAAATGTGGATGGCACTGAAGAAAATATATGGTGGTGATGCAAATGTGAAAAGAGCCAAAGCAGAAAGCCTAAGAGGACAGTTTGACAAGATGAATATGAAGGAAGATGAAAACATTGCAAAATATGTTGAAAGAATCAAAGCAAGTGTAAGTGCAATTAGAGCTTCTGGAGGAACAATCTCAGATGAAACTGTTATAAGTAAGGTACTCAGAACATTACTCCCTATCTATGCAATAAGAGTATCAGCTATTCAAGAAAGAAGATGTGAAACAAACCACAATATAACTTTGGATGCTTTAGTTGGAAGATTGACAGCCTTTGAATTAGACAACTATGACAACTATGTTCCTAGTTCCAAAAATATTGAATCAGCATTTGAGGCCAAGGTTTCACTAAAGAAGAACAAGAAAATTAAAGAAGTTCAGTCAGAAAGTGAAGAAGTATTAGATGAAAGTTCTGATAGTGATCTTGAAATTGTAGAAGCATTACTTGCAAAGAAGTACTCTAGAGGGAAAGGTAAGTATAAAGGTAAAACTCCTTTAATCTATTTTTCATGTGAAGAAATTGGACATATTGCAGCTAGGTGCCCAAACAAGCAAGTCAAGGAAGAGAAGAGAAGTCACAAGTACTATGGTAAAAAGAATTTCAAATCATTCAAGGATAAAGGTGAGAAATCATGTTTTATGGCTAAAGATTCTGATGATAGTGAAGAAGAAATTGTCTTTATTGCTATAAAAGATGAATCTGATGATGATGAAGATAAGATGGCACTTATTTCTCATATAAGCAAAGATGATATATGGATAATAGACAGCGGATGTTCACACCACATGACTGGTGACAAGACAAAATTTGAATATCTAGAAGACTGTGATAGTGGTAATGTAAGATTTGGAAACAATGAACCTTGTTGTATAAAAGGAAAAGGAAGAATCTCATTAACTAAAGAACTCATATGTGATAATGCTTATTGGGTTGAAGGACTAAAACATAATCTTCTAAGTGTAGCACAGCTAATCAACACTGGTTTCAAGGTTGAATTCATGAATGGTCAAGCAAGACTGCTGGATGAAAAAGGAAAACTCATTGGATCAGGCAAACAAACAAAAGGTAACTTATTTTATCTTGATCTCAGTGAATATTCATGTTTTACTGCTCAAATTGAAGAAAGTTGGCTATGGCACAAAAGGTTATGTCATGTGAATTTTGATAACATGATAAAAATAAGAAAATTCAAGAAGGTTAGAGGCATTCCTACTTTGAAGAAACCTGATACTGGTCTATGTAAGAATTATCAGATTGGCAAAATGAGTAAAACTAGTTTCAAGAGCAAGAACTATCAGTCTAAAGAAATTTTGGAAATTGTGCATACTGATTTATGTGGACCTATTGGAATACAAAGCTATACTGGAGATAAATTCTTTATTCTTTTCATTGATGATTATTCTAGAATGATGACTGTTATGTATTTAAGAGAAAAATCAGAAGCATTTGAAAAGTTCAAATGGTACTTAGCAAGAGTGGAAAAGGAAACAGGGAAAAGATTGAAATGCTTAAGATCAGACAGAGGTGGTGAATTCATCTCCCATGATTTTAACAACTTTTGCATTGAAAGAGGAATCAAAAGATAGGTATCAGCTCCTAGAACTCCTGAGCAGAATGGAATAGCAGAAAGAAGAAACAGATCCATTATGGATTGTGCAAGGACTCTAATGATAGAAAAGAACATCGCTATAAAGTACTGGAAGGAAGCTATCAGCACTGCAGTTCATACCTTGAACCGAATACAATTGAAGAAAGACACATTCAAAACTCCTTATGAATTATGGTATGGCTATAAACCCAATGTAAGTTACATGAAAATATTTGGTAGCAAGTGTTATATCTTAAAAGAATCTAGAAGAAATAAATTTGATGTGAAAAGTGATGAAGGAATATTTCTAGGATATTCTAGCAAAAGCAAGGCATACAAATGTCTGAACTTATCCACTCACAAAGTCATAGAAAGTGTACATGTAAAATTTGATGAGTTTGTAGAAAAGACTGAGGAAGAAAGCAAAAGGGAACTTGAGAACTATAGAAGATTCATTTACATTGAACCTGAAACATTGGCAGACACAACTATCAATGAGGAAACTATATCTACCGAGCTGAGCATAGTTACCGAGTCACAAACCGAGTCATAGGAAGAAGTGCAAACTGAGTCACAGGAAGGAATTCAGACCGAGTCTCAGCCTGAAGTTACCGAGAAAATATCTACCGAGCCCGAGCAACCTGAAGAAGAGATCCTAGAAGACAATAGCATGAATCATTCAAAAAGCAAGGAACCTATACTAGCCAAATATGTCAAAAGACATCATACACCAGATCAAATTATTGGAAACAAATCAGATGATACTATGACCAGAAGCAAGCTAAAAGGTACATGTCTGCTTACTGATTTTGAACCTAGAAATATCAAAGATGCATTGGAAAATGAAAGTTGGATTGAAGCAATGAATGAAGAATTAGAACAAATACAAAAGAACAAAACATGGACTCTTGTACCTAGACCTAAAGATAAGAATATAATTGGAACAAAATGGGTATTCAGGAATAAGCTGAATGAAGATGGTCAAGTATCTAGAAACAAAGCTAGATTGGTATGTAAAGGTTATTCTCAAGAAGAAGGTATACAGTATGGAGAAACTTTTACTCCTATTGCAAGATTAGAAGGTGTAAGAACTCTACTTGCTTATGAAGCACACAAAGGATTTAAGGTATATCAGATGGATATAAAACCTGCATTTCTCAATGGAATTCTTGATGAAGAAGTCTACATTGAACAACCTGAAGGTTTTGTTGATCCAGATAAAAAGGACATGGTCTGTAGGTTACACAAAGCATTGTATGGTTTGAAACAAGCTCCTAGAGCATGGTATGAAAGACTCCATAACTATTTGATTCAGATTAATTTCAAAAGAGCCAATGATAACAACAATCTGTATATTAAAGAAGGACCGGATGATAAAATTGTATTGGCAGAAATATTTGTAGATGATACTATATTTACAGGGAATGAGGATCAGTGCAAAGAATTTTCAGAGCAAATGAACAAAGAATTTGAAATGTCTATGTTTGGTTTAATAAAATTCTTTGTTGGTCTCCAAATTTAGCAAAGCAAGAATGGTATATACATTACTCAATCTAAATACATTAAGGAAATACTTAAGAAGTTTGGTATGGAAGATTCAAAACCAGTTGGTACACCTATGTGCACTGGAATGAAACTTACCAAAAATGATGATTCAAAAGAAGTTGATCAGACCCTATACCGATCTATGATTGGAAAATTGCAATATGTAGTACATACAAGACCTGATATTGCCTTAGCAGTCGGTATAGTAGCTAGATTCTCAGCAAAACCTAAGGAAAATCATATGATGGCAATCAAAAGAATCTTAAGATACTTAAGAGGAACAGAAGAATATGGTTTGTGGTATAAATTTGGAGGCAATCTAGACTTAAAAGTGTTCACTGATGTTGATTGGGCAGGGAACATTGATGACAGAAAAAGCACAAGTGGTGGAGCATTTTTTCTTGGAAAAAGACTGGTATCCTGGACTAGTAAAAAGCAGAATTGCACATCTCAATCCACAGCTGAAGCAGAATATGTTGCTGCTGCAGTAAATTGTTCAAATATTGTTTGGTTTAAACAGTTATTAGAAGGTATGAAGGTTGAAATCAAAGAACCAGTTGTTATATTTTGTGACAATACCAGTGCAATAAACATTTCTAAGAATCCAGTGATGCATTCCAAAACCAAGCACATTGCTATTAAATATCACTTTGTCAGAGAATTGGTGCAGGATAAGGAAATCAGATTAGAATATATTCATACAAAAGAACAGATTGCAGACATTTTCACCAAACCATTACCTAAGGATGCATTTGTGTATCTAAGAGGTAAGTTAGGGGTCATTCCCCTATCCGAGGCTCACTAAATACAGTTTTAGTGATGCATCAACCAGAACATGATTGAAAATCAACCTGTTGATGTAGCATATTCAAGGAATCATTGCATGTGAATCAGTACTTGAGGTACATTAATTTTCACTGGTAATATGTGAATTGTCTTTGGCATGTGTTGTCAAAGAGGGAGTGTTTGTTATGTCTTTGCTATTACTTCAAGAAATTTTCAATAGTCAGAAGGAAGAATTTTCAGGATAAAGGAAGTTTGCTGACAGAAGGAGATTTGAATCTGAACCGAGCTAATTCTTTCAAATTTCTTATGCTATGACATATTGTGTTGCCATCAATGCCAAAGAGGGAGATTGTTGGAAACAATTGTCTGAAGGAAATTGCTACTCAAATTATGTATTGTCTTTGATGTCACACAATGTCATAGTCCGTAGCAATCAGTTTCTACCGAGCTCAGTTGGTCTGCCAGACAGAAGATTAGTGCTTACCGAGTCCACTCAGTTATCAAAGAAAATCAGTGTCTATCGAGTTCACTTGGTTACCAAAGAAAAGTTAGCATTTACCAAGTTCAGTCGGTTGTCGAAGAAAAGTTAGTGTTTACCGAGTTTAGTCGGTTGTCGGAAAAAAGTTAGTGTTTACCGAGTTCAGTCGATTGTCGAAGAAAAGTTAGTGTTTACCGAGTTCAGTCGGTTGTCGAAGAAAAGTTAGTGTTTACCGAGTTTAGTCGGTTATCGAAGGTAAAGGATTGTCGGTGTTTACCGAGTTCCCTTGGTCTCTGAAAGATTATAGAAAGTTATGGTCACCGAGCACTGTCGGCCCTTGAAGGATTTTTGCAAATAGAGTTTGCTTAATTCAGCCGACTATTATACTAAATAATGTCGATTTGACAAATCTAAAATCATATAAATAAAAGGTCAAATGTGAAAAAAAATAAGAAATATAGCAGAAGATTTACAGAAGAAAAGTAGGAAAGGTGTATGTGAATTTGTGAAGGATGTTCAGATATCCTTGAGGTGCAGCACAGATTTATTCGATCAGGAAGGATCACACATATGCAGAAAAGAGATCTGTAATCAGCAAGATAGTTGCATTATTATACAGGTCAATTTTCATTGTTACCTTTTTACCATTGTAACAGTGAATTCTAAATCTCTTAACCGAGTTGGTTTAACAACCATATTGTAAATCCTCTAACAAGGTGACAATTCCATTGAATTGTTTTCAAGACCTCTTACCAGGCCACTCCTAGCAGGGTGTTTAAATCCTCTAACAAGGTCACACCTAACAGTGTGTTTTGTAACCTTTTACCGGGTTGGCTTCTAACCGGGCATCACTTCAGAAAAGTGAAAATCAGTATCTAGATACATTGGTGGTTTTTCCCATATTGGGTTTCCACGTTAAATCTTGTGTCTCTTGTGTTCTTAATTGCTATCTTAATCATATACCAATGCTGATGAATATCTAAAAGATAATTTTGCTAATACTTTCTGCATCTTCAAAGTTACTGCAATCTATTTACCGAGTGCTAAAACAGATAACATTGTTAAGATATCCTAAGGGATCTGGAAAGAATTAATTGTGAAGAGATTTATGGTTGACTGATTCACCCCCCCCTCTCAGTCACTTCATCCATATTCCATCACAACCAACTTCATGTGCTTATGACTAAGTTTCTCTTGAGAGTTCAAGAAACTTAGAGCTTGATTGTCTTAATCAACTATGAACTCTTTTGGAAGCAAATAACGCCTCTATTTCCTTAAGGCCTGAACTAGTTCATACATCTCAAGGTCATAAGAAGAATAATTATTCTTAGCTTCACTCAAATTCTCTGAATGAAAAGCCATTGGTATGCCCTCTTGGATTAAAATAGCTCCAATAGCCACATTGCTTGCATCACATTCTATGGTGAACAACTTCTCAAAGCTTGGAAAAACTAGAATAGGTTGAGTAGCAATCCTTTTCTTCAACAACTCAAAACTATTGTTAGCTTGTTCATTCCACACAAACTTAGTCTCCATGCCTCCTTTAATGGTGTCCAACATAGGAGCACAAATAGCACTGAATTGCTTAATAAACTTCCTATAGTATTAAGAAAGGCCATGAAAAATTCTTACCTCTATTTCTATCCTTGGAGTGGGCCAATTGAGGATGGCTTCCACTTTGCTAGTGTCCATTTTCAAATTTCCATGAGATAGTACAAACCCAAGGTATACTAGCTCTGTCTTGATGAACTCACACTTTTCTAAGTTGATCATCAACTTCTCATCACATAGCCTCTTGATAACATTCTGTAGGTGTTGGAGATGATCCTCTTTTGTCTTTCTATAAATCATTATATCATCGAGATATACCACTACAAATTTTCCAATGTAGTCCTTAAGAACTTCATTCATGAACCTCATGAATGTGGAGGGGGCATTAGATAGTCCAAATGACATGACAATCCATTCATACAAACCTTCATTAGTTTTGAAGGCTATTTTCCACTCATCTCCCTCATGTATTCTTCTTTCACGATAACCACTCTTTAAGTCTATCTTGGTAAAGTACTTGGCCTCACCTAGACAATCCATTAAGTCTTCAATCCCAAGGATAGGGAACCTATACCTAATGGTTATCCTATTTATGGCCCTTGAATCAATACAAAGCCTCCAAGTTCCTCCTTTTTTATGTGCTAGGACTATGGGTATGACACATGGGCTGATGCTTTTTCTAATAAGACCTTGACTTAAAATCTCTTGGATTTGTCTAGCAATTTCCTCATTTTTTTGAGGGATCATCTTATAGGCTTCCTTATTGGGAAGGGTAGCTCTTTGTATGAATTCTATCCTATGACTTATAGATCTTTGAGGGCATAATTTTTATGGTTTTCCATCACTTGCTATGCCTTCATAAGTCTGTAGCATGCTTTGTATCTCCTTAGGTAGCTCTGGCTTCTTGGCTACCTTGTCTTCACTTATCTCTCTTGGCCTTAACACTAGTGCAAAGACAACTCCTTCTCCTTCTTCCATAGCTTCTAAGAACTCTTTCTCACCAATGATGAGTACATTAGGACCTATTGTCTTCATCTCTACATCCTCTAGCAGTGACTAAATTTTAAATGTCACATTATCCTTCTTGAAAGTATATGAGTTCTTCACTCCATCATGCATAGCTTGGCAATCAAATTTCCATGGTTTACCTAGGATAAAGTGACATGCATCCATAGGTAACAAAACACATGGTACCTTTTCCTTATACCTCCCAATTGAGAACTCCACCCAAGCCTTCTCATTAACTAAGACATGATGTCCTTTATTCAACCATGTGACCTTGTAAGGACTAGTGTGGGGTATCCTTGTCATGTTTAACTTGTTAACTACTTCCTCTGACACAATGTTGTTAGTAGACCTTGAGTCAATGATAAATCTACACACCTTTCCCATCATCTTACATTTTATCCTAAAAAGGGACCTCCTTTGGCTTCGCTCCTCTTTAACGAGCTCTTTGATCAATGTTATCTTCATCATGAGGCTCTCACCTTCCTCTGATGTTAGTGGTACCTCAAGGTGATTCACTCATGCATTTTTCTCCTCATGAAAAATATTGACTCTCTTATCACCTCCTTGAGAATTACTACCCTTCTCTGGACTCCTATAAGTAGGGTGCCCCATTTGGTTACAATGGTAGCATTTCATGTTGGGAAAATAGTTGCCTCTTCCTTGTCCACCACTTCTTCCTCTAAAGTTAGACCTTCTTCCTCTACTACCTCTACTAGAGCTTCCCTCTTGCTTCTTAGTATATTTGACTTCTCCTTGAGTCCTTAGCTCTGAACTCCTTCCACCATATCCACTTCTTTTCCCTCTATTATCTCTTCCTCTACCTCTGCTTCTTGAGGTACTAGAATATTTCTTCTTTCTTAACTTCTCCTCTACCTTGATAGAAATTTGATGACATTTTGGAATGGTGTCAAGAGTCATAAGACTCATCTCATCTTGGATGTTCCACTTGAGTCCATTTAGGTATCTTTCCACCTTCACTTTCTCATCCTCTACAACTTGGGATCTCATGCAAAGTTCTTGGAACTCCTCGGTATATGAGTTCACACCCAAGTCTTTTTGCCTAAGACTTTGCCTCTTCTTATGGAGTTGGATTTCATAATCCTTGGCACATATGCCTCTCTGATTTTGGCCACCATTGCCTTCCATGTAGAAATTGGATTCTTACCTTCTTTCTCCCTCTCATCTTGTAGAAAATTCCACCAAGTGAGTGCAGGACCTTTTAATCTAGCTTTGGCTACTTTAACCTTTTGAGCCTCTATGATTCCATCACACTAAAAGTGTTTCTCTAGTCCTTCTATCCAATCTAGGACTATCTCTAGTTCCATCTTCTCATTGGAGATAGGAATGCCTTCCAATGCTTTTCCACTCAAGGCTTTCAATGCCTTCAAGAATGGTTCTTCAGCCAGTATTGGCTCTGGTTCAGGGACCTCATCCTCCAAAAGGATCTCCTTTTGTTTTCCATCAATTTTATAATTAGCTTCTTCATCCTTTACATCTACTTCATCCACCTTTAGCTCCAATTGAGCCAATCTTTCCCAGAGTAGTCTATTCTCCTCCTCTTGGTCTTCCACCTTCTTGGCTAGCTTAGTGTTAGTCACCATTCTACTATCTAATTAAAATGATGTATTATCCCCTATTGATTCAATAGGTTGCAACATTAACCACAAGCCTGATCAAAACAAGCTCTTATACCAATATGGTGTATGTGCTTCAAGGTGTGCTCACACAAATGCTAAGAATACCTTTCTTTTCTCCTTCCAAGGATCCCACTCTCCTCTAGGATCTTAATAGGCTTAGATCATGAATCTAAAACCTTTTCAAATTCTTCTCTTAGAGTTAAACTCCTTTTTCTTAACCTTGAAGGACAATCACCTTAAAGTTGCTTCAATGCTTTCCTACACTTAGAAGGCTCCAAGTGCCATTCTCACATAAACTATCAAGATGTTTACAAGGGTGCCAAATATTTTGAAAACACTCAAAATTTTCCTACCTAGATCCATCTTGGTTGATCTCCAAGCCCTTTTCTATCAGGCTCAACAACTAGCCTTGAGGAGGCCTAAATAGGTCTAGTTCCTTGTAGCCCTTGACAAGGTCTTTTCTCAATTTCCTACCAAATCTTACCGAAACACTTACAAAGAAAATTCCACATTAGAGTACCCTTTTGGAAATTATTAAATATTCAGAAGGTTTTGGGTTCCTAGGGAATTCGTACATAGGCTTCCTATAATATAGGTCAAATAGGGCTAGTAGGCCTGATTTCTATGACCTCCCTATTTCTTGCTTCAAACTCAATCAGATGGATTGATCACCATTCCATATCTCCAATATGTCAAATTCATGTCATATAACTCCTAGAACTATGATTTTTTTGTACTGTACTCCATTCCCCTGCATGCAACCTTCAATTCATTCATTGTCAAACCTCTAACTAAGCACATTAAACTTGCCTAGGGCTTGACATTTAAATTAGTAGCTCGACTCTCCTAGACTCCTACTAGTAAATATGTATATAAAAATATCTCCCCTAAATCATTCATCCACTCTTAGGAATTTTCTATGGTTAGATTTCATTGGGGAGCCATGGAAACCAAAACTACTCTAAATAGGATAGTGAAATCCCAAGTTACAAAACAATTTATTCAAACCCTTAAACTATCTCTAAAATACCTATACAAAGAATGAAAAAGTCTTAAAACTACCCTAAGAGGATAGATCTAACACAAAATTAGATTATTCAATCCATATGAGTGCACTACCACACAAGAATGCTCGGGTATCACACAAAAACCAGTATTGTAGAGGTCTTCTCCTATTCACAAACTTGCTTACAATGGCTTTTCCTTGAAACATGAGCCATAAGGTATTCTAGGATACTTCCTCCAGCTTTTTAGGCCAGGTTAGTTCATTTCTAACTCCTATCTTTTTGGGAATCCAATGTTGTCGACGTGCATGCAACATTTACAATAAATTGCAAATGTTGTCATGACAACTTTTGGCATAGTTTACATTCATTAGGCCAACTAGAATATAGGGACTCTATGCTATGTAGTTTGATGAACTAACTCTATTAATGACCTTAAAGCATATTCTTTACATCCCTCATGGGTTTATGACACATTAATAACCCAAATCCCAACTTTAGACTTCTAAGCTAAAAGTAACCAAAACAACTAACAATGACTAATTGGTGACCTTAGTTGTAACACTAACTTAGCTAGTCCACATGACCTACTAAGGACTCAAAGAAAACTCACAACTCTGACTTGGCTAATTTCATATACAAGCCAAAACTTAAAGGCTTTGAGGATTGCCTAGGTGCTCATGCACCATCCTCCCCTAAACAAAAGACTTCAATCCATCCTTGGATTGAGTAAGGTGGGATCAAATTCCAACTTCTTAATCTCAGCTTCCTTGATCCACACTGCATCTTTATCAGATTGGTCATACCATTTGATCAAGTGTTCCTTTTACTCCTTCTTACTAGTCTTCTTTTAGACTCTTGAATCCAAGATGCTGTCAGCCTCTTTGACTGATGTAGAAGGTAATTTGAGCTCATCCACATCTTGACTAACTTCAATGAGACTTTGATCATGATCTAGTGTTGGTCCTTTGTAAAGGACTAGGTTTACAACATTAAAATTAGGGGAAAATCTAGTATCCTCTGGTAGCTCCACTTTATAAGAATTGTCTCCATACCTTGCTACGATAGGATAGGGACCTATCCTTCTCATTTGTAATTTGTGAGGGATTCCCTTTTGTAGTCTAGATTTGTTTAGATGCACCATTACTAGATCTCCAATATTGAATTGGATTTCTCTTCTACCCTCATCAACCTTAGTCTTGTGTTTCATGTTGTTATCAGTCAATGTTTTCCTGACTGTATCACATACGAGAAAGGAGATATTTAAAAATTAACTGCAATTGGAGACTTATTAAGAACTGTAAAATAAGACACATAAAGCATTACAAAACAAATCATGAAAACTAAAAAAAAATCAAGAATACTGCATGGTAAGAAATGATAATATTACCATACCAGAGGAACAAGAAATGCTCGATGTAGTCTCAGCAATGCTACAATGTAGCACTCAAAGAAGGCAGCAACAAATGCAAGTATAAGGATCATGGGTATCATAGACTTTGTTATTATGTACTTCAAGTTTATATGTAAATTTCAATTTAACTACTCTCTTTACTTTTTCATCAAAAATTGCAATCATTGTATCAAAAAACATCACATTTAAATATGTATTTCAAGTTATTACAATGAGTTCTACTTTTATCACAGTATTGTCTATGATTTGTATACATTGGTTATTGTAGTTATTTTGCTTTCAGTTTTGCCTACCTTCTTCCACAGTAAAGTTTTCATATTCCAATTTATATGCTACTACAACTTGTAATGCATCATCATCTGAAGTAGTAGCTTCACATACTATTTTTTGCAATCATGATTAAATAATTAATACTGGTACATTATATTTTCATATTTATCCAGTAACATGAATGCTATTGTGATACTGGGAAAAATGGTTCCTCTTCCTCTATTGGTTAAGGCTACTTCTTATAGACCACCTATTTGCCTTAGGATTTCTGCAAATGCCACCTTCAAGGAAACTTGATAAGGCAATACATAAGGAACTCCCTTGTTTCCACATACTCTAAAAACTCTAGACACTAGGTATAAAATTATATCACCAAATTGTAAACTATGGTAATATCCTTTGCATATTACTTTGGTAAAAAACTCTAGACACTGGGTATAAAATTATATCAGCAAATGGTAAACTATGGTAATATCCTTCGCAAATTATTAAGGCTACTTCTTGTAGACCATCTATTTTCCTTAGGATTTCTTCAAACACCATCTTCAATGAAAGTTGATAAGGCAATACATAAGGAACTCCCTTGTTTCCATATACTCTAAAAACTCTAGACACTAGGTATAAAATTATATCACCAAATTGTAAACTATGGTAATATCCTTCACAAATTGCTAAGAATTATAGGGTTATCTAGCAACACTAGTCATGTTAACATTGAAGAAAAATTCCTCTATAAAATAACATAGATGGCATCATTTTTGTCCCAAGACAACTTTGTAATTCATAAATCGACTAATAAACTTCACAATTTTTCTCTCTGATTATCTCCATTGTGTTCCTCAAAAAATTGAAACCCTTCTACAACATGTACAATTATTCCTTTTCTCTAATTAACCTCAAATATTGGGTATAAATTCTAGGCTTATCTATGATCACTAGTCACCTTAACCTTGAAGGAAAATTCTAGTCAAACATAACATACCTGCCATTACTTTTGTCCCAAGACAACTTTGTAATTCATAATTGGACTGATAGAACTTCACCATTTTTCTCTCTCTCTTTGTCTCCATTAAATCACTGAAAATTTTTACACCATTGTACAAGAACATGTCCATTAACATTGAACAACAACCAAATGGTTTGTCTAACTTCATATTCTTTATTCATATTAGACCTTGCTCAATCAATTCTACAATATAAGGGGCAAAATAAAAATTCAGTGCAAGATGAGGATGTAAAATTTGCATCATCATAAACATTAAATGAATAGGCATATTTGTAAGCTCATCTTGACCCAAAATATATGGTAAGGATTTATACAAACCCAATGTGCTAAAACTAAAAAAGATCTAACCAAAAAGGGTTTTCATGTAATTCCACCAATCATACACATGGTACCGACTTTACCAAATAAATCTCACTGAGGATTAGACCTAAAATAGTGTATTTCAGCTTCATAGATTTTGATCAATTCATGAAAGTCAATATTTTGCAAACCAAGAGAGGGGTCATTTAATGAAAAAACTTCTATGATCTCATCATCTATAATACTTAAGAAGACCTTCCCATATAAATCCCTAACACCTCTTCTCACTAGATCATAGAACCTACCCACTTCTAAAAGGATGTCAACATACATAAAAACACCTGGTAAAATATACATCCATTCCTTTCAGGACATGCAACCTTCAACAATACTGATCCACTATATTTCTCTCCAAACCCTACAACTTTTGAATTATTAGATTTAGTTGGGAGTAACTATTAAATAAAAAATTGATGACTTTTTTCTCCTCGCCATGCTACTTGTTCTTGAAAATATCTTAAATGTGTCCTATATAAAGTGTGTCTTTTAGATTTTAATTTATTTATATACATTTCTACATTATTTATAAATTAATGTAACGTTTATAGTTTGAGAAATATGTGTAAATGTGCTTACTCTTGAAATATACTACTAAATAAATCTTTTGTTTTCAACATTAAACAATTTAAAAAATTACTGTCAATATAACAAAAAACTTATGTTCTCAACAATGGTGGATTTTTTTTGGACACTCTACCTACACTGGTACCACATTAGCATATACATAATCCAAAATTCTCTACGTGCCTTTGTCTCTAGTTTCCACCTCTTTCTAATCTCTATCACCACCTATTAACTTGTTCCAAGTCTGTAGTCACAACAACATGCAAGAATTCTGAATGATTTATGAATGGTAAAGAAATGGAAAGGATCTTCTATTTTCTAGTTCAATCAAGGCTGGGTCGATCATGCCAAATTTTTAATACTTATTCTTGTCATTAAACAATTTATCTATTCAAGTTTTACTCAAAAATGACATATTCATTCTTTCATAGTTTCAATGTTTCAAAAAGTTGTCTACCTCACTAACCATCACCTAAAGAATGGTACAAAAAATTAGTCATAACAATTCCTCAACCAGGTTTACAAAAATCTTGTTATAAGAACCCCTCGTAACCAATATTAGGATCGTAACCATAACTACAATTTGTTAAGCAATGCCTCCTTCAGGTTTAGGATTGATTCTCTATTTCTTTCACAAGATTTAATTTAATAGTTGTTTTTTTTCTCTCTATAAGAACTTTCTCTTCAACAGACTACACCAGTTGTTTACCCTCTCAGGTTACTATCTTCTTTTCACAAACTACCTCTAACAATTTCAAATTTAATAGTCAGTAACAACTAAATTCGAAAATCCAAAACATACCATTGAATTATAATATTGGCAATCATATTATATTTCATACAATTAAAAAAATTAATAAAAATAATTAATAATATTCAAAATTATATTTCCCTATATTACTAACAATACCTAATAAAACAGGTAGCAACAAACTATTTTACTAACTGTGATGAAACATTCCCACCTACAAGACCTAACAGTATAGTTGTAATAGATTTTGTAATGCACAACATTCTAACCACATTTGGTTGCCCACAAATTTTGATGCTTCATAATTAAATGGCCAGAAAGAGTCCTGTAACAAAAAATTAACTAAAATACTTCAAAGAGTAGTGGGAAAAAATAAGAAGCCATTCAATTCAAAGATATTATTAGCCTTAGGTCCAAATAGGATGACTATAAACTACACAATAGGAACTGCATCTTTTTATTTAGTCTATGAGATAAATGCAACATAACCACAAAATAATTATTGCAAATGTACAAGTTCTTTCAAACATAAGATGATGATTTCGAGCATGAAAAGTAAATAAGGTTCAAATACTTGATATATAGTCATCAATTTCTCTTTCACTCCTAAATTTGTTAATATGATTTAGAACAACAAAGAGGGGGGGTGAATCAGTTGTTCTTAGGTCCAGATGTAGAAAAAACACCTTTAAAACTCTTCTACAAATCAAATCTAACAACTAACAGCTACTTGATTATTACTGATTGCATAACAGAAACATATAATAGTACAGTCCACTTATCCAATAGTATCTAACTTGTAAAACACAAAAATGTTCAAACCAAAACATTCACACAAGTATCAACACCTAGATTTATAGTGGAAACCCAATTTGGGAAAAACCACTTTGTAACATGTTACTATTATGTTCACTCTTTCGAAGTGAGCTCGGTGAAAAGCCAACCCTATCAAAGCTTAAAAACATGCTATCAGGTTTGACCCAGTTAAAGGATTTAAACCACTCTGGTAAAAGTGTGCCTTGTTATAAGACTTACATACACTCCATTAGAATGCAACCTTGTTCAAAGGATTTACACAAATGACTGTTAGGTCAACCTCTGTTAAAAGGATTTTGACTGATACAATGGTTAGAAAATAGAAGTAGTATTGATCTGAAAAACATACAACTCACTTTGTAAATATTAGATCCAATTCAGTACACATATGCTAGCTTACTGACTGTGAACCTTTACCATCACCATCACTGATCTTCTTAGAACTCTCTTCAAGCAATCAAAACACTTCTCCTTCAGCCTTCTCTTCTTAAACAGTCAATAACATCAACAACACTTCCAACATCCTCTACTCTTCTTCCTCTAGCTTAGGTTTCCTTAATACTTCCTCAATTAGGTCAATACATCTTTTGCTGATTAATCTCCTTCATAGATCTTAGGGTTAGGTTAGATTCATTGAATTTTTCCTACTTGATGTTCTTTAGCTATCCTTCTAAAAATATCTCAAATATCTTAATAGATTTACAATAAAACATTTTATAGTGCATTAAATACTTTCGTACAATCAATAAATAAAGTCAACACATTTTACATAATCCAAGAATTCAAAAATGTCAAATAGAAATATGAATTCTCCCACAAATGTAAAATACTGATGCTCAGTCAATATAGTGTTCAACTCCTCGGTCTTCATTAGAAAGATCAGTCACCTCAAAAACTATTTCCTCGGCTAATACTGATGTTCGGTCAATACTGAATTTACTCAGCATATACTAGCTTGATCGACACTAACATCACTCGGCTTAAACTAGATTTCTTCACTTTTTCTTGGTTAAGCCTACCTGTTTAGTCTTCATTCATACTTAGATAAACAATACATTATCTTATCATTGTGCCACATAATCAAGTACTCATTGAAGTATCAAGATAACTCAACCTTTCCTTAGGTTCTATTGTTACCAACCTTGCCTTTCCCCTTAGCAACAATCAAATATATATAGTACTTTCTTAAATAGAAACAGTCTTACCAATTAAGGTATGACATCAATGACAATACAAAAATTGCTTCTATTGCAGTTTCCAACAATCTCCCTCTTTGACATTGATGACAACGCCATATGAATATGACATGAATTACCATCCAATCCAAAACTTAACTATCCATCAAAAATATTTATAATATCCTTAGCTTCATTCTGATATAGAATCAATTAGCCATGCTTGTATGACCATCCACTAAATCTTTTCCTCTTACTTTATCTTCCATAAAAATTTCATTTTGTGTATTCATTTGTGATAATCTCTCTCTTTGACAAAAATACCAAAGCAGCAACTAAAACATACATCCTACAGATGTAGATATCATCTTTTCAGTTCAGTAACAATATTTCTACCTATTTCATCTTTTCTTATGACTGATTCTTGGCTTTTCTATGCTTTTCACAACTCTAGGCTTCTCCTAAAGTGTGACCTGTCTCTGCATCAACTTGTTAGATATTCTTTGCAGCACATTTGATGTAGTGTTCCTAGCTTGACTAGGAAGCCTCAGTTAGGGGAAGGACCACTAATTGACCTCTTAGATATTCATGAGCTTCTTTAGGTAAAGCTTTAGTGAATATTTCTACTAGTTGGTCCTTTCTATTCACATATTCCATTCCAACCTCTTTATCTTGTACTAGTTCTCTCAAGTAATGATACTTGATTGCAATGTGTTTGGTCTTTGTGTGCATCACTGGATTCTTAGAGATGTTGATAGCACTTGTGTTGTCAAAGAAAATGACAACTAGTTTAGTGAATTCTTCTTTCATACCTACCAATAATTTCTTTATCCATATCAAATTTGAACAATTCACAGTTGCAACCAGATACTCGTCTTCAGCAGTAGATTGGGAAATGCAATTTTGTTTCTTGCCTATCCAAGAAACTAATCTCTATCCAAGAAAGAAATCTCACCACTAGTATTCTTTATGTCATCCACATTTCCTACCCAATCAGCATTTGTATACATTCTCAGTTCAAACTTCTCATGCTTCTTGTAGTACAATCCATAGTCAGTAGTCCCTTTCAAATATCTCATTATTCTTTTGACAATCATCATGTGAGTTTCCTTAGGATTGGAAGAGAATCTTGCCACAATCCCAATAGATAAAGCAATATCTGGTCTACTGTGTACAATACATTGTAGCTTTCCCATCATAGATCTATACAGAGTCTGGTTTACTTCTATAACATCATCATTTTTAGACAACTTTTGTCCAGTAGCCATGGGAGTACTTACTGGCCTTGAGTCTTCCATACCAAAGGTTTTCAGTATCTCATGAACATATTTAGATTGGGTGATGAAAATTTATTTCTATATCTGATATACTTGTAAACCAACAAAAAATTTGATCTCCCCAAACATACTCATCTCAAATTCAGTTTGCATTTCATTTGAAAATTTCTTACACAAGGCATCTTGTCAACCAAATATAATATCATCTACAAAGATATTAGCTAACAATATTCCTTTACCTTCTTCATCTTTCATGTATAGACTGCTTGTGTCATTTGTCCTTGAGAATCCAATCCATATTAGGTAGTTGTGGAGTCTCTCATACCATGCTCTGGGAGCTTCCTTTAGTCCATACAGTGCTTTATTCAGTTTGCAAACCATGTGTCTTTTGTTTGGATCAACAAATCCTTCTGGTTGTTCAATATAAACTTCTTCTTCTAATATACCATTTAAAAATGCATACTTAACATCCATTTGGTATACCTTGAAATCTTTATAGGCAGCATATGCAAGTAGAGTTCTTACTCCTTCCAATCTAGCTATAGGGGAAAATGTCTCCCCATAATCTATTCCTTCTTCTTGTGTGTAGCCTTTGCATACTAGCCTAGCTTTGTTTCTTGTGATTTGACCATGCTCATTCAGCTTATTTCAGAATACCCACTTTGTCCCAATGACATTCTTATTTTCTAGTGTCGGCACCAGAGTCTAGGTATCATTCTTCTCTATCTGGTCTATCTCTTCATTCATTGCTTCTATCCAATCTTCATTCTTTAATGCCTCCTTGGTTGTCTTAGGCTTTAATTCACATAGTAAACATGTTGGATCTCTTGTCTTTCTTCTTGTTAGAACTCCAATATCTTTGTCTCCAATAATCTGTTCAAGCTTGTGATGTCTCCTTACATATTGTGCTAGAATAGGTTCTGCTCTCCTTTCATTTTGCTCTGCAGGTTCACCAATAAGATTGTCAGATTTATCTTCTGAATGCTCGTCAACCTCTCCTTGATACTCGACAACTTCTTCATATTGCTCGACACATTCTTCTTCTCTCTTAACATTGTTTTCCTGATGCTCGGCATTGCTTACCCAAGACTCAGCATCAGGTGCAAGACTATCACTTGCCTCTCCTTCCTCTATATACACAAAAGATCTATAATCTTCTAGTTCTCTTTTATTGTCAGCTTCATTTTTCTCTACATACTCATCAACTTTGGCATTCACACTTACCACAATTTTTTCAGTGTTAGAGTTCAAACACTTATAAGATTTACTTTTCATGGAATAGCCTAGGAATATACCCTCATTTCTTTTAGCATCAAATTTTCCATTCCTATTGTCCTTTAGTATGTAGCATTTACTTCCAAAAAATTTAAAGTACTTTACATTAGGTGCATACCCATGCCACAACTCATAAAGTGTCAGATTTGTACCATTTTTTATCTGTACTCAGTTAAGAGTATAAACAAGTGTACTTACAGCTTCTTTCTAATACTTTTGTGCAACATTATTTTCAATCATTAATGTCCTTACACAATCTAATATAGATCTGTTCCTTCTCTCTGCCATACTGTTCTATGGAGGAGTTCTAGGTCCAGACATCTATCTTTTGATCCATCTATCATTGCAAAATAGATTAAATTCATTGGATACAAATTCTCCACCTTGGTCAGATCTCAGACACTTCAGGTTCCTGCCTATCTCCTTTTCAACCTTAGCCAAATACCACTTAAAAATTTGAAAAGAATTAGATTTTTTCTTACATTCATCATTCTGGTATAATCATCAACAAATAGGATAAAATATCTAGAACCACAATAGCTTTGTGTATGCATCCTAAAATGGTCGCCTAGACTCTAGGGCCCCATTCATCAATTTATCAATTTCCTGAATCAATTTTTTGCAATATTTTTAATTTAAATCAATTTCCTTGATCAAATCGTAATATTTTAATATTTCCTAAGGTTTCATCATTTTATCCTAAGCCTTATTTAATTAAAATTAAACTTCCCTTTTAATTAAATAAATCATCTTATTTAAATAAAATTCCTCTTTTAATAAAATGCCCACTTAAATCTCTCTTTTTGTTGAAAAAGGAAATAAAATAAATAAACAAATACTAAAAATCCCTCTTTTCTCTCCCTTTTAAATGCACATACTTTTAAGTGGCGAGCCTTTTTTCATCTCTTTGCCTCTTAAAGATCTTGAGCACATGGATCAACCAAGATTCAATCTCCACCATTGCTCATTTCTCTTTGCCTCTTAATCTTGACCGTCCAAGATCCATTATAAGGAGTCCTCTCTTTCTCATTTGACAGATATAGAAGATTTTTCTATTGTTATGTTTCAAGTTTGGAGAGAAACTTTGGATAAGATTCTTGAGCACTTGAGCTTGGATATTGCAACTTCTCTTTTCTTTTCTTCTTCTCTCATGCCCCATGGCAATCCATTTAGATTAATCTTTCATTTGCATATTATATTAGATTCATATTTCCTTTCATAGAATAATCTTGCATAAGCATTTCCTTTCATAGATTAGTTTTCTTTCATGCATTGTTATCATTTAGAATAGCTTCCATTTTCATTTGCATGCATACTTGATGATCATGGAGACTAGCATTCTTGCTTTTCCTCTTTGAATCTCCCATTTTATGGTGTACTTGCATGCACACAAACTAGGTCTAATCTGAGGGCCTCCATTACAAACCCTCACACTCTGTGAATAGAGAGCTATGAGTCACCATTTGAGATTTCATTCTTGAGTAATCTTGGATTTAATGACTCATAGAAGTGCGTCAACATTTTAGCACACATTTTTGGCACCCACCGTGGGGCATAAAATTGCAGTTCTTGCCTCATTTTATTTTTATTTTATTTTTTTGACGATTTTTGTGCACTGTCTATACTTTTGTGTGTCTTTGTTACAAATCCTCATGTGAATTTTCTCATTGTATAGCATGAAGTTTTGCTGGTATTAGTATTTTTGTGCATGACAAAGGCATTTTAATGCATGGGCACATGTACTTTCTTGTGTGAGCCTATGTACTTTCTCGTGCGATCCTTTTTACTTTCTCATGCAGCCCTATGTACTTTCTTGTGTGGCACTGTGTACTATCTCATGTGACATTTTGACAGTAGAGACCTAAATTTCTAGATTTGCTAGTTTTGCTTGCTATTTTTTGACATTTAATGCTTGTTGTGATTGTTTCCCTGAATCTGACTACTGAGGTAGCATAGCATTGGAGACACCTTACTCATACACAAACAAGAATTTAAAATATTTCTTACATGCCTTCACAAGGATCCTTCCAACATACAACTCAACACCAAGAGCTTCAACACATCCCTTATGGCCCCCAAACAAAAACATAATTTGGCCCTTAAGGAGGCCCATACATCCAAGCTCTCAAATGTATAGAATTCCCAACTAAGCCCTTCACCCCAAGACATCCTCAAATCTTCCCAAGGATGAAGAGTATCTTGCACACCCATAAACATATTGAAAAACAAGATGGTAAAACAAGAGTAGAGCCATATAAGTACAATGAAACAACACAATACAAGATTCACACAAAAGAAGCAACACATTACAAGTTTCACAAAAATTTTCATCTTCTCAATGTAATTACACAAACATATACATGATAGAACCACCAACCTTTCTCCTAAGAAATGGAAAATGGAGGTTTTTAGAACTTTTTTACTTGCTTCCTAGCTTGCTTCCCTTCTCAAAACCACTAGCAAATCTCCTAAGTCCTTTCCTCTCTAACTCTCAAACTAGCATAGCCAAGAAGTGACTAAATCCTATCTGTATTTCCTAAAGACTCTAAAACCTTCCTCTCTCATTCCCTCACCTAAGTAAGTTAGGTTTCTAAATCCTAGCTAACTTGACACTTGCCCTTGCTATGGAAATGAAAAGTAATTCAAAACATGGAAATGTGAGATATCCTAGAAAACATTTCCAAATTCGTCATTACCAAAGATGGCCCATTTAGAAGGGTAATATGGAGGCCTAGGGAAGTGAAAATGGTAAAAATAGGCCCCCTAACCCATGTAGATGACTTGGGGCACTAAAAACCAACCTTAACTACACCATAGGACTCCATATAACCCTTCAAAAACACTAGTTAAACTTGCATCCGAAAATGGAATCATGATGATGTAAACCTTGGTTCCCTAAACCACTACAAGGCCTATGGATACACAAGATAAACCATGGAAAAGGAGGGGTCCACATTCCACTTAAGCATGCCATCTCATCACTGTCAAGTGACACCTCACAAAAGTACACATCACATTATACACTTGGCATGCCTAGTGGACAAATTACATTTACATTTACATAAAATGAATTAACATCTAATAATGCATTTACAAACATTAGCAACCAAATACATACATGCATCACATTTACAAATAAAATTATGTAACAATGAGGTCATTCTCTTCTTAGAGCCGAATTTGGTTTTAAAATGATTTCACATAGATCCATCCTTGTTTCCCCACATTTACAACTATGGTCATAATCCGGCACACTCAATTCTAATGTCAGTACCTCATAAACTCATTGCATAAATAATCATATCAAAAGTGAAATAATAATATCTAAAATGAATATATATTAAGGAACTACATTTCATGAATCATAAACATAATCCACATTATACCCTAAGTTAATAATTTAACCATTACACTATCAACATTTACTATTCTATAAGACAACGTAGCAAATGTAGAATTCAAAATTCATATATCATAAGGTAAGCATGAAACCAATATGAGCATATAAAGAATACGACTAATATCATCATCATATAAATCTATAACAATCATCTCATAAGGTCTAATGATAGCAAGTCATAATCCAAAATAGGTCTGATGTCTCTAAACAATGTATCATCAAGATGAACCAAGTGTCAAACAACTGTCGAGCTAAGATGGGTCGGGGTAGGACCTTAGGAGAATGGTATTTCATGTCACATCCCATCAATAACATGAAAAATCAATCATTTGAAAATGTTTACAAAAACTTAACATAAATACACATAAATAACATGCATGATATCAATAACTTTGAAAGTAGGAGCACATAAAAACTTTATTAGAGTTTTATAATGGTTACAAAAACTTATCATAAATCAACACAAATAGCATGCATAGCACAATACAATTATTTATGTGGAAAAAATCCTTTGGGGAGTAAACATTCAAGTTGACATTATTGAAACATGTGAAATTCTTGCAGCATATTCACCTGTTTAAATCATTGTTTAAAAAATCCACTATTTGCCTTATTGACTCTAATATTTTAAAGAGTACATATGGAAATATTTGGAGCAAGCTAAGGTGTTGATTGAAGGTGGTATCTTTTTTTTAAAAGGAAGCAATATTTTTTTCCCTTCAAGATCTATTTGGTGGAATCTTTACAGTAAGGTGAACCCTCTTTCTATATTGCAAGGGAATTTTGCTAAATATTTGTCCAATAAAGAAACTAAGAAAAAAAATTGTATAGTTTATTAAATAATGGTTTGAAATCTTGGACTTCTCTTAGTGTAAAATTTTATCTTTCTCAATCTTAAAGGAGAACACACTTTGTCGAATGTGAATCTTGCAAGGTGTTCCAATTTCCTGTTTGACTTAGTAGCAATGCTTACATGCATGGTAATTGTAAGTATTGTTATGGTATATATTTACATAAAATAAATTCCTAGCTTATATATGGTGTTTCGGTTGATTTCCTTGATATTACTATAAATCCAAATAATTGGTAAAGTTCAAGGTTTACCTCTAAAAAGATGTCTAAAATATTTAATCACTAGTGAGAAAATATTTTGGATCCCAAAAGAGGTTACTATAATTGTAAATGTTGTTTCAAAATTTTCACTGTTTTGTACTTTATTCTAACCTAAATATTTGTCCTATTTGTAGATCTTATGAAAATATTAAGCATTTTTTTTATCATTCCTATGGTAAAAATATTTGTCATTTATTGTTTCTAATTTGGGGGCTTGGGGGAATAAAGAGAATATGACTTGGGATAATATTTTTTTTGGTTGTGTCTACTTTCTGTAACTCCTTTAAATTATTTTGGATTGTTTTATCTACTTAAAATATCATATTTTTTGAGGAAATATAGGAATGATGATTCGTTATAAGACAAAAGGAGGATGCTTATTGAGTCTAGTAGAAGACACGTTTTTAATGTTTTTCTATAAAGGTAACTATTACTGTGTTGGTGCCACGGTTATATTAAAAATTATATTACATTGTTATTTACAATGTTGTAGTTACAGATAAATGTGTGAAATAATTCCCATGTGCATAAATCCTCCTCTCAACCTCAAATAATATACATAAAAATTTTACTTTCCTTTCATATGGTATTATTATAGCTCATAGACATGAGAATATGGTATGGAGATTGATTATAAGGGATGAAAATTCTCATGCATTCAAATTGATGCATGTATATTATGCTAAAAATTATTGATAAAAATTCATTAGATGTTTAATTGATATGCAACACAAGCGTTACATGAGAGAGGTGATATTTTGAGGCCTTTTTTAATCATTTCAAGGGCATGGGAAAGGATACTTGTCAAAGAACTGAATAATGATAGTTCTATGATGGGATTCTTTTGAAGTCTGTAGAAATCTCAATATCATGAAGTAATTCAGAAAACACACTAAGAAACCAAGAAACACAACGTAATCAATGAAGAGATATAAAAATTATTTATGTTGGTATTAAGATTTTCAGATTTCTCAAGGAGGAAAAGATATAGAAGCATCCAAAACATAGAAGTGTCCATGTTTTTACTTGAGAAATTGTTTGAAGTATTTTCTTTGATGTTGTAAAGGAAATTTGTGTACCTATCCGTTATGTTAATCCTGGCATGAATCTTTTAGTGGCCACAACCAACAACAAGAAAGAACTAATCAACTGTATTTTCATCTCAAGCATAGGTTCTAGAGGTGTTTATAGTGGTATATTAAAGTACTTTCTTGAGGAGATATTGCATCCTATATTTGGGATGATTCAAAACTAAATTAAGTACAGACCACGTTATGTATTTATTTTTCACATAAAATTAATTTCAAGTGTATACTTGAGAAAAAAGACTCTTTTTTGAGTTCTGGACATTGTTAGGTTTCTCTCAACATCCTCTACATAGATCTTAGGTGCATATATTGATTGACTAAACATTTATCTTAGAATTTTCATTTTTATATTTATTAACTATCCTATTGTAGGAGTGCTTGTGTTTCTTTGTAAGGGGGAGGGTTCTCTTGAAGTTATTTAGCATGGGGGATTCTACTTCATCTCCTTATTCTTCTTCTCAATATAGTGAGTCATCCTCTAAGATAAAAAAAGAAAAAGTTAGGTGAGGCTTAAAATTTTGTGACAAGGTGGAATACACAATCAAAAGGTGTTGGACAAGACAAGAGGCTTTAGAAGAGGCCATGAAGAAACGTGAAGTTTTATCTCCTTAGTCATCTTCCACACAAATATTAAAAGGTTGTACTATTTCTTCATTGGCTTTGCTTCATCTTTTCCTTAGTGGCACATAGTTTTAGTGGACCTATCATGTAGGCCTCTCCTTTGTTATTATTATGAAAGGTTTATAGTATTCATGACAATGCTTCCTTGCCTATATTATTGATCAATTATTTAGACTATTAGCGCGTATATTTTTCTAGAAGATTTCTCTTCCATGGCTAAGTAGTGTTATTGGACTCACTTGTATCTATTCATGTGTCATTTACATATTCAACTAACAATATTTTTTCCTTTGTTTTATATCTATTTATTGTTTAAAGAGTATTATTTGAGGAAACCATGTAGATTGTTGTCTTTTGTATCTTCAATTGACAAATGTTTCAACTTTGTTTTCAATCTAATCATTGCTCAAGTACTGTCATTGGGGGAAATTATCACTTAATAGTTGTCCACTATTTTCTTATATCTCAAGGGATGTTCTTTGATCCTTCATATAGTTGCATTTCTCATTTTTGGAGATGAGTATTTACCCCTTGTAGATTTTCTCCATTTTCTCTTATTTGAGAGGCTTTCATTGAACATGGATAAGTAATCAAGCCTTTTGTTGTTGGGACCCATTCATGGATTTCATTCTTAGATATTTTTTTCTCCCTAAGATTCACTTAAGTGGAGGTATTATATAACTCATATTTTTTGCATTAGGTATGAGAAGATGGATATTTTTCATCCCTCTTTCACATTCACATGTTTCTATTTTGATCTAATACTTTACATTGAGGGATATAAGGGAGATATTTTAAATTTGATTTTGTAATTTGATTCTTAAAAGAATCTTTTGATATGATAGATCTTGGTCTTCATTTTTTCTAGCCTTCATATCTAGGATTTTTGTCTTTTATAAGTATAATTTTGACATGTTTCAGAGGTTTAACATGCTTGATTACAAGCCTTCAACCACACCTTTTCAGTTAGGTATTGTGTTTTCTTCTAGTGTTTCATCTTATTTTAAAAATTGTGTATTATATAAATAGTTCATTTAGAGTTTTTTATACCTAATAAAAACTTGTATAGGTATTTCCTTTGTAGTGGCCTATTATTTCTATATAAAGATCTCTTGTTAAATTTGTTGACAGAAATATTTCAATATTGAGGTATGGTATAATTCTTTCTTTTGAATGAATGAAAGAATTATTTGTGTGTTAAACTAATTTATACTTTACTATATCTTTCTTTTCTATGTTTCTATATTTTTTTTTTATGCTTTTTAAATCTGAAGAGATAAGGTAGAAACAGATTCTCTTAACAAGATCTGCTTTATATTAGATCTGCTTTATAATAGAAAAAAATAGTATCTGAAGGAAATTTGTTGCAAGTATTAAAAAATGGTGAAACTTTACTCACATTTAAATACACTAATATTATTTAATGAACTAAACATAGGATAGTATATATATTAAGTATCTCATATCATTTTATATATTAGTCATAATAGACAAAACATAACGGTAATTGTTTCTCAAATTAAATATGATTTGTGAATTGAATAACACACAAAAAATGACAAGATTACTAAAACTATAATTATAATTAATTACAAATTAAAGGCAAGTACTTGGCCACTACGTGGCACTTGTTTCTATTGTCTTGATATCAACTATCTATGGTTGAAACAAATTTTCTATATTTCATTAGAAAATATGAAAGATTAGACACCACTGGACAATTAACCTTCAAGGCATTTTTATTTATGCAAATTCAATAAATGAGTTCCAATTTTTAAACTTCTTAGCTCTGTATTCTTTTTAGAAAGTATATCTATAGATGTGGGGACATTATATGAATTAGGATATTGATATCTTCGATAACATAACATCTATAACATGACAAGTAAATCAATAAGGAACACCAATTTTTATTTACATTCAATAATGAAGCTCAAATTCCCAACCTTCTTAGCTTGACATTCTTTGTAGGGAAGGGGCATGAATTCCTACTAATGTTCAACAAAGAGTCTCAAATTCCCAAACTTCTTAGCTATATATTCCTTCTAGGGAAATGACAAGGTAATTTTTAGATGTGGAGACATTACATGAATTAGGGAATAGGGATAGGGTATTTTATATCACACTAGACTCATAACATGGAAAATCAACCAGCAAGGAACATAGATTTCTACTTTTTAAAAAATAAATGTGTTCAAATTCCTTAACTTTTTAGCTATACATTCTTTGTGGGGAAGATTCAAGTATATTTATAGATGTGGGGACATTGCATGAATTAGGGGACAAAAATTTCCTATCACATCACATCGATAGCATGGAAAATGAATTAGTAATACAAATTCCTATTTATGTTTCATAAAAGAGCTCAATTTACAAACATCCTAGCTATAAATTCTTTATAGGGAAGGATCAAATAAATTTATACATGTGGTTTAATTACATGAAATGTGGGAAGGTTATTTCATATCACATCACATGAATAACATGAAAAATTAAATCTAGTAAGGAACACAAATCCCTATTTATGTTCAATAGAGGAGCTCAAATTCCAAAACTCCTTAGCTTTAGATTCTTTCCTAGGAAGGTTTAAGTGGTTATTGTAGATGTGGAGGTATCGAATTAGGGTTGATACCATCATATACATACTAAAGAAAGCCCTAATCTCTTATTTTTTTTCTTGCGAGTTTGAGGGAAGAAGATGGAGACTGCAATATTTTACATCTTTGGATGCTCTCAAGTGTGCATGAAGGCTTGGTTCTGTAAGAGTTCTCTTAAGCTCATAAGAAAATCTCTTTTTTTTAATCTATAAAAATCCCCATTTGTTGTTCAAAACTGGGTATACCCTACCTTTTAGAAACCATTATTCCTTTAAATCTTTAGGTTTTGTAGTAGCTAGTGTTTCTCTTATTCTTTTTAAACAAACATAGTTTAGTTTTTTTATATTTAAAAACCCTAAAGCTATGTGTCTATATATATATATATATATATATTTGTTTCTGATCTGTTACACAAAACAAATCTTTCCTTTTATTTGAAATCTCGCACGAGCATTGTAAATAATTTTTTTTTATTCCAAGGGTTTGAAAACCCTAGGACACTGCTGTACGACCAAGTCACGAATAGTGACCTTAGTAACTGTCGTGACTGTAGCCATGAGTACTGACTATAGTCACTGGCATGACTCCAGTCACAACAGTGACTACAATCACTATAGTCACTGTCGTGACTTAGAGTCACAACGCTGCATTCACGTGGTCGGGGGAGAGGGGCAGTCAACGACTTTGGCCCATTTTTTTATTTTCTTATTTCAAAACATATTCATAATTTATGTATTACGTAATACATTTATATATTACATAATACATATATTATAAGTATATATGTATTTTAAAATTTATATATATACATATATATACACACACACACACACACACACACACACACACACACACACACACACACACACACACACACACATATATATATATATATATATATATATATATATATATATTATATATATATATATATATATATACATATATATGTATACATATATATATATATACATATATATGTATATATATATCTGTTATGTATAT